>JAULBS010087752.1:0-17939 GCA_032355785.1 Symmetromphalus regularis | reverse complement strand
ATTTTATACGTACTGATTTTTGTGTCGGACAAAATGACCGCTAATATTAAATTTGTGACTGTCAAAGCTTGACAAATAACAATTTTGTACCGGACAATGTCCGTGACCGAGCACCTATTTCCAGGCTTGGTACTGGTATGTTCCGTTCTGTCTGAGGGAATGTAAATATAAAAGATCCTTTGCTGCCAATTAAAAAGAGTAGCCCATGTGGCTTATATTACTTACATTTGATGCAGTTATTATTCAACTTTTAATCACTGTACATCAGTATTCCTTCAACAGACCCATTGGGGCTGTTTCTCATTCCAGCCAGTGGTCCACAACTGGTTTAACAAAGGCTTTGGTAATGCCTGTCCTGTCTGAAAATGTGCGTATAAAAAGATGAATTCCTGCTAATTGGAAAGAGTAGCCTATGTGGTGATAGTGGGTTTCCTCTGAAAACTACAAAATGCAAAATACCAGGTTTGTCACTTAAAAGCTATTCAATAAACAATGCACTACAGTGTGAAACAAACAATTCTTACATTACTATGCATACCATGTTTGTCACTTCAAAGCTACTGAATACATGTAATGTACTGCAGTGTTAAACAATTCATGCATGATGAATTGGCCTCAAGTGTCTGGATGTGCTGCAAGAGAACTCATAAAAATATTTTATCGGTGCAAAGAGGTACTTTCTCTCAGTTGACCTTTATACACTGGTCTATACCATACTCTTACTCATCCTCCATTGCATTATTCCAGTTATACAAATCTGGATACTAACATGCAGCAAGGCTCGAAACTGACAGGCAGCAAATGCTGTTCAAAACGCCCATTATGCTTTCCGATATTCAGCTTAATAAGCAATTTTTTTGCTTCCCATTGATTTTTCACTCACCTAAGAGCTTTCTGGCTTGCGATACATCACTCACCTGGATTTTTCAAAAAGTAAATTCTTCAAAATGGAAAGTTTTTCTCAATTTCTGGGCACCGAGGCAACAAATCGGCCTCCAAAATACCCAAATTAATTTTGAGGTGGGGGACTTCACCCTTCTGGACACCTACCATGGAATAGGCGTCCCTTGGATTTGAATAAATATATAGGCTAAATACGCGCTAACACCTTTTTCCAATTCCCGTGCCTGGTCACTAAACAGTCGACCATTTTAAAATGGGCAAAAAGAAATGCCAACATGCTAGATTTTGACAATCTAAAACTGCTTCCCAATTAAAATTTAACAAGCAAATATTGCTTCTCAATCTTGAAAATAAATTTTGGGCCTTGTGCAATGCAAAGATTTTGTTTTTAGATACTTTATTGTTTTTTAACTATGCTCAAGCACATTGTTTAAGCAAAGGCTATTGAGTTTCAAACATAATATTACGAGCTGTCCTATGATTATTGTTTAGAATAAGCTAAATTTAGTTTTTGTTTTAACGATACCTCTAGAGCACATTGAATTATCAATCATCATTTTGATATGTAAAGTGTGAGCCAGCCTCTGATGGGTTTTGAACCATGGTCATCAGCTTGAGAGTCCATGTCCCAAGATTGGACCAATGAGACCCACTGATTAGTCTAAGATAATGGCATTGTCTGTGTTCTCTGGGATTAAACTACAGGTGTGCCAAATTTCATGTTTTTATTGGAATGTGTTCGACTGATGATGTGTACAATGAGCCAATATGTCTGTACAATTATATCCATGAATTATTATTCTGGATGAAATGTTATTTCATGGAGGAAAGAATAGTACTGGGAGCTTGATTAAAACTGGAACAGGAATCTCAATCTTAGAATAATGGTGCTGGAAGATACACATTTTGTGAGAATGTATTATCTGGACAGTTCAATACACTGACATGGGAACCATGTGAAGACTTCACTTTCTAGTCAGTATATCTAGTGATATACATACGATTATGTATCCAGTATATTGTGACACACATACGGTTTCCTATGTACATCACACCCACATACCTACAGTCCTCACAATGTAACAGAATGAGATGGTCCAAATTAAACGTATTTCTCGGCCACCAGTGCAATGTGTATGCAACTCACTGACCACCGAGCGAGTGTAATCAATAGTCAGGCGAGATTTAACTTGATGCACACATAATGCAACAAACTAGCAGCCAGCGGCACAGCAACATCGACCCAGCTTGACAACTACAAATCAATACATCATTGATTCCATTCTATATGCAGCACTGCTGTAAGTAGATCACCGGACACTCGATCAATAACTGTACCATCACCCCAAGATAAACAGTATTGCACATGTACCTGTAACACACTGGTTGCATTGCACATGCACCTTAACATACTGGTTGTATTGTACATGTATCTTTAACATACTGGTTGTATTGTACATATACTTGTAACATACTGGTTGTATTGCACACATACCTGTAACATACTGGTTGTATTGAATATGTACTGGTAACATACTGGCTGTATTGTTACTTAAATAGTATCATAGTGCACACACACACAACCCCTAGATAAACAGTATTGAAATGTACCTGTAACACACTGGTTGTATTGCGATTTGCTGAAGAAGGAAACCGTTTAGTACCTAAGCCAAATATAGAACAAATTAAGAAGTTTCTGGTGTTGCTACTTGGAATAGTTTGCCCCCTGATGTTAAAGAATCTATGAATATTAATATCTTTAAAACTAAATGTTTCAATTACTTGTTTAACGATATATAAATGTACATCACTATGTATTTTGTATAAGTGTACATATCAAATAGTTCATTTTGTTGTTTTATTATAATTTGCATTAGAATTCTAGAGAAGGCCTCAGTGGAGAATAGTCTTGTACTAACTGTGAAACCTTCTGTAAATAAAGTATTATTATTATTATTGCACATGTACCTGTAATATACTGGTTGTATTGCACACATACCTGTAATATACTAGTTAATCTGAATAGAAACTTCATGGTTGTATTGCACACGCACCTGAAACACACTGGTTGTATTGCACACGCACCTGTAACATAAAGGTTGTATTGCACATGCACCTGTAACATACTGGTTGCATTGCACACAGACCTGTAAGATACTGGTTGTAGTGCACACATACCTGTAACATATTGGTTGCATTGCACACATACCTGTAACATACTTGTTGCATTGCACACATACCTGTAACATACTGGTTGCATTGCACACATACCTGTAACATACTGGTTGCATTGCACACATACCTGTAACATATTGGTTGATTTGCACACATACCTGTAACATACTGGTTGCATTGCACACATACCTGTAAGATACTGGTTGTAGTGCACACATACCTGTAACATACTGGTTGTGGTACATACTTTTAGTAATATGTGCTGTATGTGATATGTGTGTTATGTGCTGTGTTCAAGCATGCTGTCCTGGGCACACAGGATAACCTGTGAAAAAACTAAATAACCGGCAACATTAGCTTGAAGTCACCAAAACTTTTGATGATTTTTTGTTTAACGTCCACCTGTCACTTCCTGCATCAGTGTTATTAAATGACATCGGTTGAATTAGCAGTGAAATGGGATTTGGATATGCTGCTAAAATATGTGACGTCTGGCCTGTGCTTTAACATAGCATGCTGATGTCACGTGATTGGTCATGAATGCAAGACGAACAAAATTGCATCGCTTTTCAACAAAACCGTAGCCTAGCAGTACTTGTACTTTCTGTTGATACCTCATATTCAACCCATCCGACTTTTGAGAAAAAGCTTGTTAGAACAACATTCCAGTACTTTATGTGCAATTACTTTCGCAGCTTTCATTTTATACATTCGCGAAGAATTATTTTCGTGACCACGTCCCCCAATAATAAAAAGAATAAAAAAGGAACATTTACCACTCTTTTGAGTTAGTTTCATTTATACGCTTTGACATTATCTTCATACTATCCATGTGTTATATATATTTCCGATATGACATGTTATCGATTGAACACATGCATGATGTAACTTTTTAGACAAATAGTATAATTTATTGATTGTACCCTCAAGTTTCCATTCAGATTAACTAAGAATATTCATAATTATTGATAAATAATCACATATAATCATTGTAAAAACAAAGAAAACTGAAATCCGCATTTGTACGAAATGTCGATAACTTGTTGAATGTATTACAAATTTACAGTATGGCGTTCATAGCCAAACCGGAAGTAAGTTTGTGCGTATTTGAATTCGCGGCACTATCCACATATTTGTGATTTTTGCGGTATATTTTATTCGCATATTTGTTTTTGCGTATACGGAGTACTTTGCTGAAATGGGTAAGTGACGATTTGGTGCAAACAAATGTGTCCCGGTGCCAGTTTAGACAAGAATTCACTGTATAATAAAGCAATTTAACTTTTTGCTTGCTGCTGCCCAGAATGACCTACCCTAGTCTTTGCCACTGGCAAAATAATGGGTATAAAACTTTTTCAATGATTTTAATTTTCTATATTTTAACAAATTAAAGATGGTAAGATTTGTACAGTTATAAAATATGGGTAAAATTGTATTTATAACAAGTTTTAATATCCACAATTTCATCATCAAAAAGAATTTTGAAAATATTTCAGATTCCATTTTCTCAGACGCTTCACTAAAATCCCTAAGCCACAGAGTTCGGTATGCATCATTGAAGTTTGCTTTATTTACATCATGATCAACTGAAAGTTCATTACCAATGTCAGTGTCACTCTCTCCTTCCACAATATCACATGCAGTAAAGCCTAAAAGGTTTTCTTTCTCATATCTGACTTGCCAACAAGATCCTGGAACTCCACCTCCACCACCATAAAAGAAATTGTAATGGCCCAAAAGAAAATACTAAACAAAATTCGGATTTTCAACACAGAAACTTAACACACAGCTGTCGTATTGGCCACCATTTTGTGATTTGTTATCTTATGGCAAAATTCTGGAAATAACAGTAGGGGAGACACCAGTTTAAATTTAGATTGAACTAAGGGCATCCCCATCGGTGGTAAATCCTGCTGTTAGTGAGCTACAAAGACTTAACTTCAGGCGGCATTTCCCGCTGGCAGCAAGCAAAGAGTTAAGACCATAAAATATAGATTTGGTTTCAAAAAGATTTATATGCTTGTATTATATATAATTACACGCTTTGATTTTATAATATCACTCCTATTAGGTCTTAGGTTATGCCATGGGGAATGTGTCTGAAAGTTCGTTGAATATGTAATGTAAAGGATTAGGTCAGTCTGACAAGATTTCTGGATTAGACATGACCTTGTCTGGAATAAATGTACCACGTAATATCATTAGAACCTACTGAGTGAGCCTCTGTGGTCCAGTGGTAGGACATTGGATCTCAAGCTTAAGTCAGTGGTTCAAAACCCTTTAGAGACTGGCTTACACTTCACTACTTGTCAAAATACAATATTTGACAACAAATAGCTGATGATTAATAAATAAGTGTTCTAGTGGTGTCATTAAAAAAAAATAAACTGTTGAAAGTTGTTGATCATCTCTTAAATAACAGCAAACAGTATTGTCAAACCTGTCTATAACAACCAACTAACTTATCCACTACTCTCTTTGTAATGAGCAGATGGCACTTATAAATAGTTTGATATAAATGCTTTTCTGCTACAGTAGTGTTTAAATCTGTCTAAAGTGTGTTGTTCATACCGACACCTGTCCTATCAAGAAATCTGAATAAATCTAATCTATGGTACTGTTTAGAGTTTCTATGTATAGATCACATTTGTGTAAACTTACATGTAATTCAGAAATTTAAAACAACATAATCAAAAAATATTAAATTGTCTAAACCTTAATATACATAACATTGTTTACTCCACCCAAAAAGAAAGCATGCATGTTGAAAGTTTTTTGTTTCATGGGGTGGTCACAGTAATGGTCCATTGGCAGCAAACACATGTGCAAAGTATGATATTACTGAACACACACATCCTCCTAATAAATAGTGGGGTTATGTAATTCCATGAACATCGTCTTGTTTACATAATAAATGACTATTGATTACATGCACACTTTCTTTTTTGGTTGAGTATAGTTTTAAGTTGCTTTATAATACAGATCACTTATGTCTAAACTAATATCTAGTCCAGAAATTTCTATATCTAAATCAGATTGATTTTTAATGCTAAATTGATGTATAACAAATATGTATTATTTGTCTAATCTGTCATTACCATATTTTTTTATCGATCCTCCCTGAATCTAATTCATATTTATTCATTTCCATAAGTTGTAGTTCAAACAGTGAAATGTAGATTTATATAATTTACATGTTTGATAAAAATATAATCTATCTGGAGCATGTCTGTTAAAGCTTTAACATGTAATTATGAAGTAATGCATCAATCTATATGATATGCATTATTTATCACTTCTTTAATCACTATACGTGATGTTGTTCGGCTTTGATTTTGCATTTATGTCTTCATAAGCCATTGAGATCCTTGATTCATCATAAAAGCAATTTCTTAAGTAATTACGAGCATTGATTACTTAGTATATATAGGCTGTAACATATTTTATGGGTTTTTTCACTTTTTTTTATAATTAAAATTATACATTACTTCTATTTAATAATAATAATATCCATTTTGATGTATCCATTGTAGAGCAAAACATAATTCTTAGATAGAGCATTGTCTTAAGTGTGATGGGTTATCAGATTGATCCCTTCAGCAGACTCATTTGGGCTGTTTCCTGTTCCAACCAGTGATCCACAACTTGTGTAACAAACACCATGGTATGTGCTGTCCAGCTTGTGGTAAACAGGATTTACTTGTATGGGAAGAGTGCATATAAAAGATCCTTGTCTACCTATCAGAAATAGTAGCTAATGTGTGGTAGTGGGTTTCCTTTTAACACTATGAGTCACTAATACTGTGGAGGTCATTCAACAAACATCTTCCTTTTTTAAATTTAAAATTACACATTATTTGTAATTCTTACTTAACTAAGGATATCCATTTTGACAATTCAATATATTTCTAGTTGCCCAGCTGTTTGTGGTAAATAAAAACATATTTTACATTAAAAAAACACACCTAGAGTTCTTGAAGGTTTTCAGTTGCTGCAGTAACCTTTTGAAGTGTTGCTGTTGGTATTTTAAATACACAGTAACATCTGGTAAACTAAAGTGTATTTGACTTTTGGTATGCAAGTAGATGTTCATCATTTAAATCCTGAGCTTGCTGGGGTTCTTATTAAAACCATGTTGAGATTCCACAGACCTTTTTGCACTATAATAAATATTGCATGATGTCAAACAAATTCAGACATCTGACAGTAAATATCTCATTGAGATATGTCAAAACATTATATATATATATATATATATATATATATATATACGTTTTCATCTGATAAGTTCTACCCATGAACATAGACAAAATTGGACATCTCATAAGATATGTCTGATTGAGAAATGTTAAAACATGAATATAAATTAAAATGTTTTCTTATTGTTTCTATGTGATAACATCATTTCCCATGAACACATGAAAATATCTTATTGAAAAAGGTTATCTCTCTCTCTTTCTAGATATATAAATGTTTTCTTCATGTTTCCATCTTAAAACATCAACTTCTAACGAACAATCTTAATTAGTTACATCGTAATGGAGGAATTTTGTTCTTGTGTCGATATCGGTTCATTATCACATTTGTTTTCAATCATCATCTTAGCTAGCTAGCCTAGTCTGTCAGATTGGCCTCACATGACCGTGAACACTCATCCCATGGTTTCAGACGTGATTTGCACAAAGTCACTGATCCATGCTTTTATCCATTTCCCTGTCTTCAGATTACTTATTAATTGGGCTTCAAATCATTTTCTTAACAACTAATCGTTCAGTGAAGCATGTTGTCTGATGCTGCATCCTGAAATATTTCTTAATTGATGGATCTTATAGTTCTTGAAAATAGAAAAAAAATAAAGAATTTAAAAAAATGAAGGAATGTTTGTTGAGAATGGGAGGTTTTGGGGATTAGGGAAAATCAACTAAAAACTAATTTAAAGAAATGTGTTTATATGTTTTTTTCATTTTTCGATTTTATCCTTGAAAGAATTTAATCCAGACATGCAAAACTATATTTTTTTTTTTTGTTAAACTACTTTATTTTTTATTTCATTGTCTGGTCCAAAGACACGAGACATGAATAACAATGAGATAATAATTATGACTTATTTGAAAATGTGTGGATGTCCGTGTCAGTGTCACTGTGACAAATTGAGTTTTACTGGTTTTCCTGTTCAGATTCAGAAAAAAGGAGAAGAAATCTATTAAAGTTTAAGTCTAGTTTAAATGAAGTCATAGCATTACTATTCCTTGTCTGTTGTTACTCAACATAACAATGATAGAACAAGGATAGGGGGATGAAAATCTTCAGGATTTATCAAGGTTTTAAAGTCATTATTACTTAGCATGTATTGTTCTAGGGCTATTTATTTATTTAACGCCCCCCCCCCCCTCCTCCCCAGCACAGAAGTAAATATTGGCTATTGGGGGTCACACTGTGGTTGTTGGTTGTTCTAGGGCTAATAAAATCAAGTTTGAGGTCATTCTGATTTCAATTGTTCTGTTTAGAACCCCAGAAAAGGGACTTTGTTTATTATTTACAACATTTTTCTACCTATTGTCCTTTCTTTCCCCAAAGCAAAGATTAACCATTGCCATAAAATCACCAATATATTATGTGCTGATGCTTCCTTTTTTTCGGTTTATAGATGTTTGGAGCAAGATTACTTAGTTGTCAGATGAAATAAAAATTTATTGAGACTTGTTTTGACTTATAGAAAATCATAAAATGGTTTGATTACCAGACATCAGCTACATGTAGTATGATAGATATTTGTTTTTATTTAAATAGACATGTGGAATGATAAATATTTGTTTTTATTTAAATAGACATGTGGAATGATAGATATTTGTTTTTATTTAAATAGACATGTTGTATGACAGATTAAAAAAAAAATAGACATGTGGTATGACAGATATTTGTTTTTATTTAAATAGACATGTAGTATGGCAACAGAGTATTTAAAAAAAAAATTAAATTTTCAAGAGTATGTTTATAATTTTTAATTTTATCCTATAGATATCACTGGTTCTGTCATGGTTGCTGGAAAAACTTAAATAAAAATAGAAAAAAATAAAATTTTGATATATTTCCTTTCTGCCAAAATGTACATAATCTGAAAAATAGTGCAGTATTACCAGTCATAATCTATAAGAAATGGAAGAGATATTATGTTGAACAATGGAAGCCACCAAAATTTAATTTGTATTTGGGTGTTTTAACTGACATTTCATTCAAGATGGGTCATTTGGGACTAAGACAACTTGAATCACAGTGACAGACTGCAGTGAAGAAGATAAGTTTATTGAAGACGGTCAGTTGTGCATCCATTTCAGATGAAGCCAATGCATGAAGAAGCCAAATTGAAATACATTCAACAGGATGACAATTAATTGAATAATTTAACTAATGAAGAATGGGTCACAGCTGATGAAGAGGACAGCTCATTCATGAGAACTTTGCTTTATTTCGGAACATTGAACTATACAGAATAACATTAGAAATAGCACATGTCTATATAGCTAGCAATTCCCTTATAAATGTAGGACAAAAAAGTTTTTTAAATTTACAAGTTTTTGGAAAAATATTTGGATTATAAAAATATACATTTTCTCTTTTCAGTTGTCAATTTTGGCAACCATATGATGTAAAAGTCTTAATAATTTAAAATTATAATGTTATGAAACTATTTTTTATGCTATACATAATGATATTTTTAAAGCAAAGTATTGTATGTTTATGTTGGACTTCTTTGGTTAATTTATGATGGTACATGTACCAAAGACTGAATTTGTTTTGATTTTAATTTTATATTCTCTTTTACATGTACTGATAAAGCTGAATAGGTCATTTTAAAGAAACAAGTAACTTTGAGTAAAATCATTTGCTTATGAAAAATTTCCATCCAAACACACAACAACAAGATATTTTGAAAAAGAAATTAAAATGGCTGTCATTGATTTAGAGTATTTTCATTATTGCTAATGGTTCTAATTGTAGATCTGAAAGAAGAGAAGAGAATAACATATGCTAAGTAAACTGTCTGGCATTGAAATGCAATTACTTTGTGCCAGCTGTGCAAAATACAGTGAACTGTGTACAAACCAGAACTTGTCTATCCAGAATTATCTAAGTTAGATCAGTTCTTTTGGTCCTTTGTTGGTTTATAATACAAGAAAAAAACTTCATTCATCTATTTGGCTTCTTCATGAAATAGATGCACAACTGACCCTCTTCAATAAACGTATCTTCTTTATCTGGCATTGGTTAAATAAAAAAATTGTTGATCCCATTGTGGCCTTAATAGTCCAGTGGTAGAACATTGGACTCGTCTTAAGCTGATGACAGTGGTTCAAAATCCATTTGAGGCCGTTCACATTCAAAATAACCAAATGTTTGGTATTCAGTAGTATAGCTGGTGATTAATAAATCAGTGTGCTCTAATGGTGTTGCAAAAACAAAACAAAATCAATCCATTTCTATTTGGGTTAGGCCAGAGTCTACTGTATCTATAGATGAAATGGAATCATACTTGCTGTCTGTCTGTTAATGCATGAGTATCTGGGAAGTTTAATGGAAATTTTCAATACATTGATGAAACATCAGGCATTTCTAGTTTTTGTGTATGTAATGTTTAATGGAAATATTCGTGAAGCATTAGGGGAAACATCATTAATGTAACATTAGTTGTCTATCCTGATAGATCTTGTAATATATTAGATACACAGCAGGTATTTCCTCTTTTAATGTTGATGCATTCAGTAAGGTAGAATCCAATCTGTATATATGATAATAGGTTTGTTTTGTGGGCTGATGAAGTATTTACAACACGTGGCATGTTAATTAAATCTGATGATATCACATTATGGCTGAATATGAGTTGCCATCATTATGTTCTCAATATTGTCCTAATTACTCCAGCATGCTAAAAGATTATTTCTGATTATGACAAATATGTTCCTTGATAGCCTGAACATGCACAGTTATATGTTGTAACTTTAACTTATGTTTTCTGTGAACACATAAATTACGAAGGGTATAGCAATGAAATCATGTATGGGTTACAGCAATAAACCATAAAATGTACACTGGAAAGATGCATTATGTTTTAAAAGGGGAATATACATTATTTATGTGGTCCACAACTGGTTTATCAAAGGGTGTGGTTTGTGCTATCTCATCTGTGGAATAGTGCATATGTAAGATCCCTTGTTGCTTATCAGTAAGATTACCCGCATTAATGTGGTGGCAGTGAGTTTCATCTCTCATACTACCACTAATCTCTGTACTGAACAGACACACAGGCAGGAAGCCGAGTGGTGTGTTAAGAACAGTGTTAAGACCTGCCTACCTTTCCGGTTTCTCCATAATATTTCTGGACAGTCACCCCAAACTACAGTATTCCGGTGATACAGTCAAACTTTCTGCTTACTTGCAGAGTCGTCTAGATTTTTATTTATTTTATTTTTTATTGCTAAAGTTGTCGGAGTTTGCACCAAAGCTGAAATGTGATGACAAATAAAAAATATTAATGCAAATGATAATTCAACATCGCGAAAGAACATTTCAGTTGTCACATTCCTGACAGAACCCTTAGATTTCCTGAGAAATCATGTTTATGGGTGCCTAGATTCCTGAAAGGGTTTTCTTTGGGTAGGCAGGTCTGCAGCATACTTGCACCTGTTGTTTCAGTTATTATTACTATTTCTTTAGCAAGCACTATCCCTGTGCCAAAGGATAATGATGTCATAAAGACACACCATGCTAGCAGGCATGGCCAATGCCTGTACACAATGTTAAGAATCCAAATAAACATAATCAGAACCATCTCGCCTCCATCCTTAGAACCTTAATTGGATATATGCATGGAAATAAGTACAAACAAACAACAACTGATTATGTAGAGACAGCTGGCTCTACCTCTATCACAAATGCTTTGATATGCATTCTTTTCTTTTACCTCTGTACATATTATTCATATTTTACTTTAATGCTTTGTCTTTTTCTGTAATCTATACTGCCAGACTGCTACTGAGGATAAATATTGATATTAAAGAGATTTTTACATTTTTTGAACAAATGGATGTAAAATGCTTTTGTATTCTTGATTTTAAGAAAACAATATTTAAAAAAAAATGTTTTTTAGTATTTATCATAGACAGTGAGTATCTGACAGCTAGGTGGCTAAAAGATTTCTTATGGTATGATGAGTTGTGAACAAAATGGATGTAAAATGGTTTTGCATTCTTGATTTAAAAAAAACTTGATATTAAAAAATATTATTATAGTATTTATCATAGATAGTGAGTATATGATAGCTTGGTGGACCCATTACGCTGCTTCTCATTCCAGCCAGTTGCAAAAATTGGATAATTCAGTCTTTAATTTAAGGATTTTCTGACATGTATTATATGTTTGATGGTAGGCGAGTAATAAATAAACTATTAAAGAAAATCCTATTTATTTTACAAATTGTATATTTTCAGTTGCACATCACTTGCTTTCACTCATGAAAGGATTGAAAAACCACTTGTTACATAAATGGTATCACATAGGAAATCATTTAGGAATCTATGTAGCTACTGATAAATAATACTGGGATGACTCTAACCATCCTTTTCATTTAAAGTAAATATGTTTCTCAAACTTCACATCTGACACCAAATAGCTATGGATTAAACAACATGTGGTGTAATGAAATATTCCTTTCCTTTCTTACTAGTTGAATTTGGGACATCTAATCATCTTCCATACATGTAATAAAGAAAAACCCAGCCATAAAGTGTGTGAGAATCTAGCAATTGATGCATTAATCCTGTCTGTTTTATAGTTTTCGCCTGTTGGGGGAGATATATTTCTGATTGGCGACATGCGTGTGGATGAAAAAAAAGGAAATAAAATTGGAGTTAAATTGCTACTTGCTAGAGTTTGATCATCTGTAACATATTGACCTGTATTTTAAATATGCTTGTTTTATGTAGTTTTTTTCTTTTTGGTGAACTATTGGTCTTTTGTTAATACAGAAAGTGGATTTGCATCTTGTATTGAACAGAGATGTTCAATAATTTTATTTTTGATTCGCTATGTCACAAGCTAATTACTGTGTCTCGGTGTGCTTGAACAGGAAATTACTTTTCCCCAGTATTGATTCTGACAGTTCAGGGAGTATTTTCAGTGTCACTCAAATAGCTTGACTACGTAATTGACACTAAAAAAAGATTTTGTTTCTGAGGATATTCTCATTGTCATTTAATGGCACCACTATATAATTAATATTAAATTTTTATTTTATTTTTTATTTTAAAACAAACAGATGGTACAATCTTCTTTGTTTTTAGATTTTTTTTACTTTTTTTAAAACATGCCAATTGAAATTTAATGATCTAATTCAATTTCTTTTATGAGAATATTTTTACTTGTGACTGCATTTGGCCAAAACAGACAAAATAATTTTATTGCATTTTAGAATAGCCAGTAATCATAATAGTACAGTGTCCAAACATTTTGTCTTAGAACTGTTTGATTCTTGAGGCAGGGCTAGCTCTGACACAACAGTAACATACGCCATATTATCTATAAAAATATTAAAATTCTTCTTTTTTCTGCAATTAAAAGGCTATTATTAAAAGAAATTATTTCACCAGATTACATTAAAATTTGCCAAATGTTTTTAAATTTCGTCACTGGCAAATTTGGCAAGTGGCAGAGCTAGCCCTGTTTAGGTATTTATTTGTGATATTTGTGATCACTGGAATCTTGAAGATATTGGGGAAAATGATTTTATTTTAATTAAATTGTAAATGGCAAATAAAATATAACAGAATCTTGATTTACTTTAGGTTTAGTATATCAAATATGTACATGTTGATAACCTTTTTGATAAATGTGCAGTCACATGTTCTGTAGATGAGAACTTAAATTGTTTGTAATACATGAACAAAACATTGCACAACTTTTATAATAATTCTAATGATCTTATATTTTGCATCATCATATTATGAATGTATAAAGTTAATATTGGACAAATGTGTGTTTTTAGTTAATCAGTTTTTCAATAATGAGTTTATAATGTATTAAATAAGTAATGAATTAAGTAAATAATGCATAAGAACATCTGTAGCTGTGTCAGCATTAGTTTGTTGAGATTTACAGTATTTAAAGTAGCGCAAATAAAGGATTGGCTGGTGACTGGTCCCAGTAGTACAGTGGTTAAGCTATCAGACTCGTGGCTTGTTAGAACTGGGTTCAAATTTCAGTCGAGGCATGGCATTTTTAATCTTATTATTGGCTCAAATCCAGATTGAGTGATCAGCAAGGCTCAATGGGTAGGTGTATACCTCTTACACCAACCAGTGGTCTACAACTGTTTATCAAAGGCCATGGTATGTGCTTTCCTGTCTGTGGAATAGTGCATATAAAAGATCCCTTGCTGCTTATCGATAAGAAAACTAACCTTTGTCTTGGACAAACAGCACTAGGCGGGTCAAATTATGCACAAATACAAAAGGTTTCCCAGTGTTTCTTTTTTATTTATGGGATATATTCAATGGCAGGAAAAAAGTCTACCAAAATCTGACCCCCAGAAAGGGGTTTAAACTGGATCAAATCCAAGATGGCCACCGATGACTCTAAAATGAAGGAAAATGACGTAGGTTTCTTATGATTCGGTGTAGAACAGTTGTTTCATGTCTATACAAAGGTTTTAAGTGTCATGGAATTCACTGGTTCATACATATCAGTAGTGGATCAATAGGGTGATCGAGGGGGTCGTGACCCCCCTTTCCTCGTACTTTTAAAAAACACTTTATCCAAGTCCAAGCCTAGATAGGGTCCACGTGCATCCTCTGCCCCACAACGCTACTACACCATGTTTTTAGCAAGCCCTAAGATGTCCTAAACACGAAATCAACTGGTAACAGTAAAACATTTGGAATCATCTACTACCCATATTTCACCTATATTGGAAGGTACCCTTAAAAAGTTACGTTTTTGACAGTCTTGGAAAAATCTGTACGTTCACTATTCTCTTTACCATGATGCCAACAATTTTTTTTAATGGTTTTGGGACAAGTATTATATACCAAATGAAAGCTTATCATCTGCTAGTTGTTATGGTATATTATAATAATCATGGCCGTAACTTCATTGAGTCAAATGAGGCAAATGCCTCATACAGAAACAGGCGATTTTTTTTTTAATACAAAGACCAGTCGGCGATTAAGTGTTTTTGTCTGATTTAAAAAAGAGTCTAGTTACAGCCATGGTAATATAGAATTGGTGCAGTTTATCTATAACGAAATCATCATTAAAGAACCACATCTCACATCTTATTTCGGCAGCCCATAAAATACATCAATTTGTATGATATTGGTTGTAATCCACAATATCGGGGTGGTCTTATTATCGAAATACAGTGAGACATCGTTTGTCTGGACGGTGTCGTTTTTTCCGAAATGTGTCCGTATTAACGAATTTCCATACTATTAAAAAATTGGAAGTAATCTCCCTTGAAAAATAAATGAAGAAAAAAACTATAAGCATTTTATTTAGTACAAATTGTATTAACTCACGTCATTTTTGGTTTAAACAATGTTTATTAACGTTTTAACTTTGGGATCGGCCAATAAGCATGAACACAAATTTCAATTCATTTTAATGTTTATGTACGTCTCACCTTCTAAAATCTAATACACCAAACCTTAATTAAAAATAAAGAAAACAGTAAAACAACAGTTGTGCTAACTAGCACTCCTACAGTAAGCAATCGATAAGCGTTAAGAAAACAGTGGCGTGAAACCCTTTGTAGCCATGTTGGCTCATGTCGATTACGCAACTGGTCGTGATTGATGACTTCTTTTCTGTTCTGTTTGATATTAAAAAATTAGTCGTGTACGGTTAAACGGAGAAAATTATCTTTATTTCTCACACATTGTTTTGGATTATGACCGTCCGGTTCCGGAAACCGAATTTCCGGATACATTTACAGTGTGGGAGTTTTGTTTTATTGAATGACCGTCCGTAAAGTGGGGTTTCCGGATTACTGGATGTAAACGAGGTCTCACTGTAGTTTCACCTATAAAATAATAAAATATTCCACCACTTCGTCGTAAACAAAATAAAAAGCATTAACAAACCTGCAGCATACGGCGGCCATGCGAGAGTGGTGAATATATTTGATGAAAGTCCTTTTGAACCATTCTGAAAAAAAAAAAAAATATATATATAAACAAAAAAATCTTGGAAAGGGGAGGGGGGACCCGAACCCCTTGACCACCACTGTTTAATGTTCCATACAGAGTGACTCAGTGTAATTTTAGATTTCCTCTGTATTTTGTGATATTTTTATGTTTTATAAGTTTTATATGAGTTGACTTTAATAAACGGTCTGTCTGTCTGTCCGTCCTTCTGAATGTCTGTCCTTCCAGTAGCAGATCCAGGGGGGTCCAAAGGGTCAGGACCACTCCTTTTCTCGATTTTTTGCATAATTTAAGCATAATATACAATTCTGAAGGCAACCCACGCATTTTGTAATTGCCAATTATTACTTATTGTGAATTAATCAAAATACAACTCCGCAGGAAGGTTCATGCGTAACACCTGACCAATTTCCAGTCACAGCACGCTAGGGAACCCAGCATCACGTGACTGATTTCTATAGATACGTCTCTAAGGATCCCAGCCGTTTTCCGGTCAAAACAAATATGATTGTTATGGACAAAACAATTGAACTAATAAGGTTCACCGCGTTTCTTGGTAACAAAAAATGCCCTTAAACCCTTACGGTCATTGACCCTCAAGAGTATACTTCAAGTCACGTGACACGGTACAATCGATTTTTACAATACTTATTTGATAATAGGACAGAAAAGGAAAATGTTTTTTCGAAATGACACAAAAAAAGGAAAATTTTGTATAAAGGTCACGTTGAGTTTTATTATGAGAGAAAAAACATTTCTTTTCGTGTTTTTTAGCCTTTCTTTTTGTAGCTTTCAGTTACCGTTTTTATTACCGTAGAAATTATATTATATACTCAACGAAAAAAAGAAAGTATGCATGCAATTAGTAGTTATTTATTTCATGTACATTCATGGCAGAAATTCAGGAATTAGATAACCACACCATTTAGGATGAGGTGTGTGTGTGTGTGTGATTTTCAGTGATTTTACAAGTTGCGAACGTGTTAGCTGTCAATGGATCATTACTGTGACCACCCCATGAAACAAAAATATTTCAAGATCCACACTTTCTTTTTTGTTTGAGTATATATGAAACTTTATGAACAAAATAATTTTATACATTGTATACACGGTACAAAAGCTTGAAAGTCATTTGTTTGCTACGCATTTTTCAATTGAACTCAGTAATTTCTCGTGACGCTGAGTATACATGTTATCAGATTTTACAATTTGTGGCTGATCCACCCCTCAATTTTATGAAAACAGACAAAGAAACACTATACATTTTAAAACTATTTTAAAGATATGTTATAAAATAAGATACATTTCTTTATACAAGCAAATTTTTTAGATTAAATAGTTAGTCAACATTTAAGATGTTTGGTCTAATTAAATTCCCATGCCTTTCTTAACTAAAAAAATGGCGAGTCGAGCAGCATTAACAAAACCACATAAGAAGGAACATAAGTCACAGTACTCCAAGAGAAAATAATTACAACTCATTCAGTGTGTATCGGGCTTAATTTAATCTAAATATAGAATTATACTTACGTCTAAATCGTCTACGTAGGGTATAAAGTACTCCAAGAGAAAATAATTACAACTCATCCAGTGTGTATCGGGCTTAATTTAATCTAAATATAGAATTATACTTACGTCTAAATCGTCTACGTAGGGTATAAAGTA
>JAULBS010087730.1:0-11758 GCA_032355785.1 Symmetromphalus regularis | reverse complement strand
CGCAGTTCTATTTATAACTCTTGTTAAGTCTTCTTGCAGTGCAGTAGGTTCGTCTCCAAGTCACACCAAGGTAATACTCAGTTCTATTTATAACTCTTCTTAGAGTCTGCTTGGGGTGCAGTGGTTCATCGGATCAGTCCCTTCAGTGTGCTCTAGTGTAGTTGGTAAACAACTTTACATTGTGCTCTAGTATAGGTGGTAAACAAAAACTTTACATTGTGCTCTAGTATAGGTGATAAACAAAAACTTTACATTGTGCTCTAGTATAGGTGGTAAACAAAACTTTACATTGTGCTCTAGTATAGGTGGTAAACAAAAACTTTACATTGTGCTCTAGTGTAGTTGGTAAACAAAACTTTACAGTGTGCTCTAGTGTAGTTGGTAAACAACTTTACATTGTGCTCTAGTGTAGTTGGTAAACAAACTTTACAGTGTGCTCTAGTGTAGTTGGTAAACTTTACAGTGTGCTCTAGTGTAGTTGGTAAACAAAACTTTACATTGTGCTCTAGTGTAGTTGGTAAACAAACTTTTCATTGTGCTCTAGAGTAGTTGGTAAACAAACTTTACAGTGTGCTCTAGTGTAGTTGGTAAACAAACTTTACAGTGTGCTCTAGTGTAGTTGTAAACAAACTTTACAGTGTGCTCTAGTGTAGTTGGTAAACAAACTTTACAGTGTGCTCTAGTGTAGTTGGTAAACAAACTTTACAGTGTGCTCTAATGTAGTTGGTAAACAAACTTTACATTGTGCTCTAGTGTAGTTGGTAAACAAACTTTACATTGTGCTCTAGTGTAGTTGGTAAACAAACTTAACAGTGTGCTGTAGTGTAGTTGGTAAACAAACTTAACAGTGTGCTCTAATGTAGTTGGTAAACAAAACTTTACATTGTGCTCTAGTGTAGTTGGTAAACAAAACAAAAGTGTCCTCTCACTGTTTTGAACTGTTTCTGTGATGTTGTAGGCAAACGGCGCCACGTCGTCATCTGTGACGGAAGATGATCTTGGAGAGGATGTTCCGACACAGCCGTTGATGTCATACAATCTGGATATTCCCGATGAAGAATGTCTATGGAAAGCCAACCCACGACCCGCCAATACTCATCAGGTGAGAATTGATAATTTTAAAATGAGGTATGGGAGTTACATAACGTTCATATGGCTATTCAAGATATATAATTATATATATATATGACTCAGTATACTAGAGGTAGTGGAAGTGGTTGGGGCATGGGTTTGATATCATCTATAATTTTATTTTCACATTTTATATATCTTTACTATATTATTTTATACTTATACCCCACTTCCTGGCTCGTTGTCAAGGTTTCTTTTGTTTAAAGTGTGGGTGTATTCATCAATACACCTACAATTTTCAGCTATGAGTGTAGGAATATCTTACACTACTTAAATGTGGATACTTAACATTATATAACTATAACATCAATGTGACAATACATAGAAATACATGTAAATAGAAATCGAAAATAAAATAATTTGCCTTATGAAGACTTGAACTACGGTCCATTGACATCATAAACCAGCTTTATGAGTTGGTAAAATGTGGATTAAAACTCCTAGACAGAACTTAACGATTATTTTCCATATCTTTCTGTATAAAACAAATCTGCAGAAATTCCAGACGAGGCATGTGCCTCGTCTACCTGATGCTGGCTACTGTAGAGGACATAATTGTCACTATATTTTATTATTATGGGGGGGAAATTTTTGCTTTTGTGTATATTAGTATTATTACATTTTTGGGGAGGGGAGTGTGCCTTTTTTTTTTTTTTTTTCATTTGCTATTTGTTTTTTGTTTTTTTTTCATTGTTTATTTTTATAGGCTATTTTTAGTTTGTTTATTGGTTCAAGGAGTATTTTGATTGTTAATTTTTCAGTATTTTCGTTGTTTATATTTTCAGTATTTTTCATTGGCTATTTTTATTATGTTTATTGTTTCTTGCAGTATTTTGATTATTTATTTTTCGGTATTTTGATTGTTTATTTTTCAGTATTTTGATTATTTGTTTTTCAGTATTTTGATTACTTTCCAGTATTTTGATTACTTTCCGGTATTTCTCATTGTTATTTTTCAGTATTTTGATTACTTTCCAGTATTTCTCATTGTTTGCATGTGATTTTTTTTCACTATTTTGATTGTTTATTTTTCTGTATTTCTCATTATTTGTCGGAGTTTTCAGTATTTTGTTTGTATATTTTCCAGTATTTCTCATTGTTTGCGTGTTGTGTTTTTTGCAGTATTTTGCATTCTCAACGTTTGCTATGTCACTGAACGAGATTCAGGATGGAATGAGTCTGAGACTGCCAGACACCGACGCCAGACTCCGTCCAGACATCAGACTGCTCGAAGAAGGCAACATCGGTATTACACTTAGGCCCTAGAACAATGCGAGAACGAGTAAACTTCAGTCTATAAAGCCAGTCTTGCGAGATTGGCAGTCCTCCTTCAGAAAATCAAGGAAGGATGAAATTTGTTTTGTGTCGTTCTCGTATTGGTCATACATACATGTATTTAACTCATATTTTTCATTTGAAAAGGGACCATCCACCTCTTTGTCATCCTCACAATGTCAGGGGTCACACCGGTCACTCTGAGTCCGTTTGGACCCCTGACCAATATAGTTGACGAAAACCTGGGCTGAGAAAACGTATTTTGATTGGAAGCGTCGTAGCAGGAGACGATTTTGAAGCATCAAATCACAATTCGGATTTCAGTGCATCGGCCTTCACCTTATCGATGTAAATAATGGATCACGGAAGAGAGATAAAAATGAACGGGAGTACAGGGGTTATCAATTTGGTCAGTTTCAAAGGTACCTTAATACCAAATAAAAGGTAATGCAAAATAATGACAGTTACCTTCTTTGTAACGAATTGTTACCAAAGAAGAATAGGCACTTTATATTCAAATATAGTTTCACAGTGAAAAAGCAACTTCACGAAGTGTTAGGGAATGTTCTGCAAGAACATGACAGTTGCCAATTTAGCTTATAAAACGAGCGATCTGATTGGATAATATTTTTAAGTATGATATCACCAAACAAATTTTCATATAGATGGCGCAGTAAGCAGCCCAAGTTTTTATGAGCAATGTTGGTCAGGGGTCCAAACGGACTCAGAGTGACCCCTGACATTGTGAGGATGGCGTCACACATGACAACTGTCATCGCACCAGTCATGTATGATGCTAAAGTCAAAGAGGCAAGTTTAACTGTATCAAAAGATTTTGCCTTTTGTAAATTGTTTCAGCACTGGCCAGTCGGTGGTGTGATCAACCAAAATCTTCTGCAGTATTTTTGTTTTCCTTGAATCTGGTCTAGACGCTTTGCTTATTCTTTTACTCGCCATCACATTTGAGCTTTGCAGTGAAATGTTCACACGGGAAGTGGGAACGCATGACGTATGGATCGGCTCAAGCAAATAGACAGTTGAGACTACACATGTGCAATGTCATTTGACCTTCACCCAGGAAGTTATGTTCTCAATGTTAGTGAACTTCGACAACTTTACCAATAATGAAAAAAATATAGTTTTTTTAATTCTTCGCAACTTGGCCAGCCAATGAAAAGTTTGTCTATATCACAGGAATGCTGTAGTTTGTCTGACCCCCCCCCTCCAAAAAAACACCCCAACCCATCCACTAAATAACTCTACAAAAAAACCTAATCTCATTTCAAACAAACACACAAAAAAAAAAAAAAAGAGGAAAGATTTAAGGAGAATTTGTCTTTCTTTTCCTCACATTTATTTGCCATTTTCATTACCTAAACAGTACTAGCTCTGCAATAACAGTAAAATTCGTCAAATTATCTATAAAATGTCAAAAACTGAAGTCATCCTTTTTCTTCACTAAAATAATTGTAAGCCTCAGTGGTCCAGCGGTAGAACATCAGACTCTCAAGCTGAAGACAGTGGTTCAAAACCTGTTGAACAATGACTTACACTTAATAAGTGTCAAAATAACCGATGATTAATCAATCTAGTGATGTTATTAAACAAAAACAAATCATAAAATTCTTATTTAGCAGGGGAGCGGGATGTAGCTCAAATGGTAGTGTCCGCCAGTGAACTGGTCGGTCGTAGGATCGATCCTTCTCAGTCGACCAATCTGCAGTTTGGGTTATTTTCCATTCCAACCAGTGGTCCACAACTAGTTCATCAGACAGTGGTATGTGTTGTCCTGTCTGTGGGACGGTGCATATAAAAGACCCCTTGCTGCTTATCGGAAAGAATAGCTTATGTAGTGACAGAGCGTTTCCTCTAAGACATATGTCAGAATGACCATATAACTGATATCCAATAGCTGATGATGAAATAAAAATCAATGTGCTCTAGAGGCATCATTAAATAAAACAAAAATGATTACTTTTTTTTCTTTCCTTATTTAGCAATGTGAATTTGAATTTGTCAGTTGGCAGACACAAGATAGAATTGTTTCAGAATTGTTTGACACACCAGCACAATGTTTATTCAGCGGCTCTTGTCTGACATGTGGTATTTTGCAACACTTGGTCTTTAGAGGAAATCCGCTACTACCACATAGGTTACTCTTTCCAATTAGCAGCAAAGGATCTTTTATATGAACTTTTCCACAGACAGGACAGCACATACCACAGCCTTTGATAAATTGATAGGTGTAAGTGGCTTAAACCTACCCACTTAGCCTTACGTGGCAATCACTCAGCCAGTGAAGCAGTTAATTACAAACCCCCTGGAAATCACAAACCCCCATTTTTAATTTCCTAGAAAATTGCAACCCTCCCTGGAAATCGCCCACCCCACCCAACACTAACCCATATATGGGCATGGGAATTCACAAGTAGGGGTTTGTGATTTACAGGGTGCGCGATTTCTTGCTACACCGATATAGAGATTAAAAATCCCATGCCTCAACTGAGATTTGATCCCAGTACTTACCAGATGTGAGACAGACACTGTAACAACTGTGCCACTGAGGCTTGTACACACAAAACATACTAACAAAGACTTAAGTTGCAGTTTTCCAATCACCTGTCAGGTGTAATTCGACTGAACTAAAGCAACAGGTGAGTTTGTTACCTGTAACAGGTGAGTTTATTACCTGTCAGAAGAGATGTTTTCATTGCTAGGCTGCAAGGTCAAGTCTCAATCATGCTGGTAATCCGATCTTCTATCTTATCTTAATCTCTTACAGGTTATTATCAGATTTACAAAACATACAGGTGATATGTGTAAGCCCAGTCTTTCTCTTGTCACTGCTAAAACCTGTACCATAGTGTTATTTACCAGATACTTTATGTGGCACAATGGAACCTTGTTAATCTGAACATAATGGGGATTTCTATTAAAAATATGTCCCGATTAAACCTATTGCGACTACAAGAACAGTTTTATTAGTGATATATAGTCGTCTACAGTCTTTCTCTTGTCACTGCTAAAACCTGTACCATAGTGTTATTTACAAGATAACTTTATGTGGCACAGTGGAACCTTGTTAATCTGAACATAATGGGGATTTCTATTAAAAATATGTCCCGATTAACCCTATTGCGACTACAAGAACAGTTTTATAAGTGATATATAGTCGTCTACGGTCTTTTGTCACTGCTAAAACCTGTACCATAGTGTTATTTACCAGATAACTTTATGTGGCACAATGGAACCTAGTTATCTGAATATAAGGCATTTTTACAGCTTATGGCAACTGCTATAAGAAGTGAATTAGGCTGGAAATCTCAAAATGGCCAAAACAGAACTCAGGCAATTAGGTTATGAAGGTGATATTAAAAATATGTCCCGATTAATCCTTTTGCGACTACAAGAACAATTTTATTAGTGATATCCACTAAAATCAAGGAAATTGTCTTTATATCTCATATAGAATTTTAGATTAAAAGAATAAATGTATAAAGAATGAAATTCGTTTTGTCCTGTGACAGTAAGTATCCATAAAGTGGGATTTCTGGATTACTGAAGTCCAGATTACCAAAATTTCTTTTAATAAAGAGATAAAGAAAACAAAAGTAGTTCGCACGAAAAAAAAAAAATGCCACGGGGAATGAAAAACTCTGAAGAAGTCACCATGGCATTGCTGATTGGTGTGAACAATTTCAAGTGTTGCAAGCATACAAATGCGCAACATAGCCACCTTCTCAAAAAAAAAAAGAAAAAAAAAAAGGAATTTCCGGTATACTAAAATCCACAATTTAACACAGGTAATACTTTACTAAATTAGCCATTTTCAAATTAGAGTAAATAACGATTACTTTTAAGACAGATAGCTGCTTAAAACAGGTGGTAACATGATACAGTTTGACTTGTTTTATTGTTCACCATTTTCTCACAATGCTTTCATAGCAACATTTTGTTTATGTGGGATGGCGATATCATTTACATTATTAGATCCTTTACAAAGTTCAATAACGCCCATTTTAGGTACAAACTGGCTTCCAAGAGCTTATGTAAATCTCCACAGTCAGAAAGCAAACCCAAACCGCAAGATTTGTCTGTATCATTTGAACTAAACATAACAATGGAGAAACAAGATATCTCCCGAAGACGACTCAATTAGGAATGATCGGAATGTATTTCACAAACAATAATTTCGTCTTTACTCTAAAGCAAGAAAGATGCCTATTGTATTATTGAATATTTTCATCCATAAAGGGATTTTAAATAATAACATTAATAAATTAAGCAAATATGATTCTGTTCATTCTATTTAGAAATAGCAGAAAGATTGGAATGTATTTCACAAACAATAATTTTGTCTCATTTCAAAAGCAAGACAAGACGTTTATTATATTATATAACATTTTCATCCAAAGAAGGATTTTAAATAATAACATTAATAAATTAAGAAAATATGATTCTGTCCTTTCCATTTAGAAATAGCAGAATGATTGGAATGTATTTAACAAACAATAATTTCGTCTTAACTCTGAAGCAAGACAAACACAATTACTGTATTATTGATCATTTTCATCCATAGAGGGATTTTAAATAATAACATTAATAAGTTAAACAAACAGAATTCTGTCCTCTCAAGTTAGAAGTAGCAGAAGTACAATACAGTGCTAAACAGAAAATTTGACAGCAGAAATATCATGAGACAAAGGTCAAAGTGAGAAAAATCCCTGTAAAACTAGGGGGATCTGGGAATATTTTGGAAATGAGATCAAAATGATGTCAGTCAAGTCTTGAAGTGGAGATCGAATGTGATATCGGCCAAATCTCATCTGTTTCTGTCGTCTGCTCGAGTTTTTGCAAGAGCAAACTTTCTTTTCTTTTTTGCAAACTGGATATTTTTTCGCTGATGTGGAAATTCAGTTTTTGCTGAAATCAGCGATTTTGCTGAGAAATCGGAACCCTGATGAGAGCAGTTTCTTTATTTTTCATATTTAGTAAGATAAAACGAAATAACAAAAGGCATATATTTTATATTTTAAATTAATTCTTTGGAAATTAATTAGGTCAAGGGTCCGTGGGAGTATACATTTAATATCCATGGCTTTTGCTGGACATTTTTACATTTTTTTGTTTCTCTTTGAAATCATTAAGCTAGACATGTATATTAGAATAATTAAATATTTCAATTAAATTAATACTGTACATCTATTTAAATATTTACAAAATAAATGAAAAAAATAAAGGAGTATTTTTAACATTTAGATACAATTTTTTACTGTAAAACCGAGAATAATAAGATGACATTGCCTATAGAAAATGGTAAAAATGGTGTCCAGCACTGGACAGGTGCTCTAATAATGTCTAAAGATTTAACAACCAATTACTTAAATTCTACCCTACATGTAGGTGGTTAACACTTCTTTATTGGTACCTATTCTAAAATATAGTCCATGTGACCAATTACTATAGTTATGCAAGATAAGTCATAAAAGCTTTTATTTTATGAATTAGCTCTGTACATAAATAAACACCTGATTATAATAGAAACACATACCTCATATCATCACATTATCGAAATCACTCAATTCAAAACTCAAAATGTCCTGTAATCACATCACTGATATAGAAATCCTCAAAAATCAGCTAGATATCACCGAGTCCCAGATTCGTCATTTTAATTTGGGACACAGTCACTTTGAAAAACTACAATTCTTTTGAATTTCAGATCAGGACTATCTGCAAATTGTCCAAAACTCATCTGTGACTTGTCCAGGATCCAGGATTCAACTGCAAATTATCCAGGACTCAACTGAAAATTGTCTGAGACTCATCTGAAAATTGTCCAAGACTCATCTGTGAATTTTCCAAGACTCAACTGAAAACTGCCCAAGACTCATCTGTGAATTGTCCAAGACTCAACTGAAAACTGTCTAAGACTCATCTCAAAATTGTTGAAGACTCATCTGTGAATTGTCCAGGACTCATCTGCAGATTGTTCAAGACATATCTGCAAATTGTCCAGGATTCATCTACAGACTGTTTGCTATGAAAACTTTTAACACACTCTCTGTAAGCACTCAGATGGACATAATTCTTGTCCCTCACTCACAACACTTAAGACTGTCACAGTCAATCATGTGAGAGAAACTTTGAGGACAAGAAAATCAATATTTGGATCCTTCTGCATGTAAAATGCTGCCCATTTGCCCCAGAGACAAAGAGACGTGTAAATAGGCAGTGTTTATTCTAACTAATTCCCAGTCAAGCAAGGAAAAATACACAAAATATTTCTCGCTTTCCAAATGTTGCCGTTTGCAAAGTTTCAATATCGCCACAAACATCATCTTACCTGTGGTAACAAGGTCAAGAATGTGAAATCTAAAACTATGTTGACATGAACATTTCAAGGCATAATTCAAACATATACTTTTGGAAATTAGCTACACTAACTTTCTGCATAAAAAAATAAATCTCTTTGACACCTCATAATATTTTTTAGTTAGCTACTGGCATGGCCAGAATTGTGTGTGGGAAAGAGAATCAATTTTTTATTTTTTTTTATTTTTAGCTCATTTCAAACACTTTCTTAGATTTATATTTCATTATGTTACGTGTGTAACATTTTCATGTAATGAGCCTAATACATTTAACAAAACATGTACATATACTTAACAAATATTACTTTTATATTACTAACGTATCACTTTGTATATTGATTTATTAATCATTGGCTATTTAATGTCAAACATTTGGTAATTTTGCAATGTAGCCTCTAATGGGATTTGAACCAGTCTTTAGCTTGAGTCCGATGTCCTACTACTGGACCCTTGAGGCTTACTAATAATGAATTAAATATAATCAGAAAACAGTAGAAGATTAGAAGATGATGCTCCGAACAAAGTTGTTTCTTCAATCCTACACATGCTTTTAAAAAGAAGATGTCTGCATTAAATTAACTTCAACCGATCCAAAATCTGGATAGAACAGTATCTGCTGCTAAAACATGGACAGTATTAAGTTATCAGACTCATGGCTGGTGGGTACTGGGATCAAATCTGAGTCAAGGCATGGGATTTTTCATCTCAGTATTGGCTGCAACCTAGAGTGAGTGCTATGCAAGGCTCAATGGGTAGGTGTATACCACTTACACTGACCAGTGGTCCACAACTCTTTTATCGAAGGCTGTGGTACGTCCTCTCCTTTCTGTGGGATAGTGCATATAAAATATCCATTGCTGCTTATTGATAAGAGTAGCCGCATTAGAGTGGAGATAGCAGGATTTGTCTCTTTTACTAAGACCAGGATGTGCACTTTATGAAAGCCCAGTCACCCATGGTGAGTCAAAATAGCATCAGCACCTACCTGGTGACTGATAATTTCTGCATATTGTATTATGTATCAAAATGCAGGGCCACCGGAACGATTGTGACATCGAGTCGGCTGATTAGTAATGTTGAGGGCTAGGGGATCCAGGCATGCTCTCCCGTGAAACTTTTGAAATGTAGATATTGATAAAATAATTTTAATGGCTTCTGGACAAATTATTGGAGTAGCGTTTGTAAGGATCGGAAAGTTATTTTTTATTTATTGTTTGCAACTGGATCCCTATTAGTATCTGCACAACCAAACCCATATAGGATATAATAGCGACCATTTCTCTAAGTCTAAAACCATTTGGAATGTCTTGGCTGGTTTCAATTATGCATTCAGGAAATCTCGACCACATCAAAATATTTTATGATCAATCGGAGCCATGTCCGTCAAGTTATAATGGGAACAACCTGTCTCATTCCACTACGCTGTTTTGTAGAAAGATGTTTGTTTATAAGAATGAGGTTTTCCAAAGTAACATAGTGTTGGAACGTTTTCAATTTTCACCGTAAAAAGTAAAGTTTCTTTTATTTAACGACGCCTCTATAGCACATTGATTTTTATCTTATTATCGGCTATTGGACATCAATCATATGGTCATTTTGACATATGTATTTAGAAGAAACCCACTGCCGCCAAATAGGCTACTCTTTCCGATAAGCAGCAAGGGGTCTTTTACATGCACCGTCCCACAGACAGGACAGCACAAACCACGGCTTTTGATGAACCAGTTGTGGACCACTAGTTGGAACGGAAAATAGCCGGAATTACAACTGGGTCCACTGAGAAGGATCAATCCAATGACCGACCAGTTCACAGGCAGACACACTACCGTTTGAGCTACTTCCCGCTCCACAATTTTTACGGAATATACCGATTCTACTATACCAAATACCCAATCGTCACTGCAAACCTCTATCATTGGCGGTACACGTGCGAGTTTTGTGGGAAGTTCAAACTAACTAAACTCTTGACAGACCATGCATGAGTCACGATGTTATTGTGAGTGACCTTTCAACAAACGAGTTGTTATTGTTTGTTCAATCTTTTAGCATGTGCCTACACAACTGAACATGTGTTGCGTATATTCAGTTATTACCCAAATGGCGCAACATATCTTGGTATGTATCAAAGTGTTACATTTTAGTACTATGTCATACTGGTACGTAACACTTTTGATGTCATACTATTTTGCACAGCTTGTTTCCAAAAAAAGGAAAACGATTCATTTCATTTTTGTTGTTTGTTTTTTCATTCTTCAAATTTAACTTAAAATTGATAATGGGTAATAAATAGTGTATTAAACGAGTTTCCATTTCGCATCATGTTTAGGTCCCTCGTGAAATAATTTTCATTGTCACTCGCTAAAGCTCGTGACAACTGAAAATTATTTCGCACGGGACATAAACATGATACAAAATGGAAACTCTAATATCCAATATTACCATAATGATTATAGTAAACATATTATTGGCAGTAAATGTCTTTTCGGAAACGTGGCATTACATTTCGGGTGTAACCGAGCAAAAGAAAACCCCCAGATGAAACAGATTTTTAAAAAGTGCAATTCAAGTAAGATTTTTAAAAACAAAATTCGGTCGCTGGCCATTCAAAATTTGTACAGGTGAGTCAAAGTATAGTGTGAATGACCCGACTGGCTAGTCCAAAAAAATCCCTACATACCCTTTATACCCTTTAACATCTGTCCAGGACAAACAGAACAAAAAAGTAAAGTTTGTTTTATTTAACGTCGCCTATAGAGCACAATGATTTTTATCTGATCATCGGCTCTTGGACGTCATACATATGGTCATTCTGACATATGTCTTAAGAGGAAACCCGCTGATGCCACATAGGCTACTCCTTTCGATAAACAGCAAGGGATCTTTTATATGCACCGTCCCACAGACAGCACATACCACAGCCTTTGATAAACCAGTTGTGGACCACTGGCTGGAATGGAAAATAGCCCAAACTGCAAATG
>JAULBS010087719.1:0-17948 GCA_032355785.1 Symmetromphalus regularis | reverse complement strand
AGATGTGCAAAACACTGAGAGTTGAACATATAGATGTGCAAAACACTGAGAGTTGAACATATAGATGTGCAAAACACTGAGAGTTGAACATATAGATGTGCAAAACACAGAGTTGAACATATAGATGTGCAAAACACTGAGAGTTGAACATATAGATGTGCAAAACACTATGAGAGTTGAACATATAGATGTGCAAAACACTGAGAGTTAAACAAATAGATGTGCAAAACACTATGAGAGTTGAACATATAGATGTGCAAAACACGCTAACAGTTGAAGTGTAATAAATAAATCATAAGCGCAATTAATTCAAAATGGTATTTTAAAACATTAATGTTAAGGTTATAAAAAAAATTAAATGTTTATTGTACTAAAATGATAATACTGCCCAAATAGTTAAAAGCTGTCTAACGTATGGATATTGGAATATGTCATTAAGAAATATATTTTCTTCCACTTAAGTTGGTGTTTTTATTATTAAAAGAAATTAATGTCATCACCCTCATCATTTAATCAGATAAAACAAATTAATGAATATGTTTTCTTTAAAACACGTTGAGGTGCGCAAGATAATTTCTAACTGGGTTGAGATCTAGCTCAGTCGGTAGAATGTTCTCCTGAGGTATTTTGATAGCGGGATCGAACCCTATAGGAGGAGGATTTTGATTGGATTTTACGTCTCACCCAGTGCTCCACAACTAGTATATCAAAGGTTGTGTGTGTGTTGTCCTGTCTGAGAAAATGCATATGTAAAAGATCACTTGCTGCTAATGAAAAGGTGTGGCGGGTTTCCTCTGATAACTACGTGTCAGAATTTTCAGAATGTTTGAGATCCAATAGCAGATGAATAATAAATCAATGTGTTGTAATGTTGTCGTTAAATAAAAACACTTTAAACTCCTAAGGCATTCCGTTAAGTTATGCCTTCCAATTCCAATATTAGCTATGTACACGTGCATTATTGTTATTATTATTATTTTAAGGATACTGATATACAAGTAGATTATGAATGGATACAAAGAAAAATGTCATTGTCATACTGCGTGCAGATTTTCACTGTCGTACCACATGTACAATTCCAGTGTCATTCTACACCGAATTTAAAGGGAGTTTAACCCGCCTTCGGTCACCAGTTTTTAATTTACCCATCATAATTTGGTCGTATGTAACCTGACACTAATCCCCCCACCACGTTAGAAAAAATGTTAAAAGATGTTTAATCTCTTCTTTAATTTCTGCATCCGTCTCTCCTCCATACTTTTTCAATTTTCAACCGCAACAGAGTTCCAGTGAAAATAATTACTGTATTTTTCTAAGGCTTGTAATACAAATGTTTAATCATGTTAATGCACATTTGTTTACACATTAATAAACGCATTATCTGATTTGAACCTCTGTTAGCGAGTAGTATAAATGGAGTTGTTCCCCTTCATCAGTTAAACCATCAACAAGGCTTGTTTGCCGCCAGATCGCTAACGACATCAATAATTAGTTGTGTCCTTTGATGATTCTACACCGCGGGTAGCATGTCGGTATCCTGTAAAGAAAGCATCATACCTCAGAGCTGTCATTTCATATAAATAATGCCATATGGATTTAAGTCCAAGATTATACCATTCACTTCGATCTTTTAAAATTTCATATTTATATATCTGCATATTATACGAAGTGGAAAGAACTATTTGAAATTTCATATTTATAGATCTGCATATTATACGAAGTGGAAAGAACTATTTGAAATTTCATATTTATAGATCTGCATATTATACTAAGTGGAAAGAACTGTTTAAAAGTAAAGGATTGGTTGTTTAATGGCACGCCAGCACACATTATGCAGCGGCTGTTAGGACATGGTGTTTTGCGACTCATGGTCTTTAAACGAAACTCGCTAACGCAAGATAGGCTACTCTTTCCAATTAGTGATCTTTTTTATTGTAAAAGTAAAATTTGTTTTATTTAACGACGCTTCTAGAACACATCGATTTTTATCTTGTCATCGGTTATTGGACGTCAATCACATGGTCATTTTGACATATGTATTTAGAGGAAACCCGCTGCCGCCACATAGGCTTCTCTCCGATAAGCAGCAAGGGGTCTTATATGCACCGTCCCTTAGATAGGACAGCACATACCACGGCCTTTGATGAACCAGTTGTGGACCACTGCTGCAAATTGGTCCACTGAGAAGGATCGATCCGACGACCGACCTGTTCACAGGCAGACATGTTACGGTTTGAGCTACATCCCGCTTATTTTATATTGTAATCCAGTGGTGTATTGATCCTTGCGGAGCATTTACTCCTAGCTGGAGCCAATATAGAGATTTAAAATACTTTGCCTTCACTGAGATTTGATCCCAGTACCCACCAGCCGGAGTCTTGATAGCTTAACCACTGCGACGACGGGGCCTGTCTGTAAATAATACTGTAAATTATTATTTTAAATCGAACGTTCTACATTTTATTGTTTGGAAATATTACATACTGGACGTCTTAAATGCTCACTTCTATTCACATTATGCCAAGGTCCTTGATATTCATTTTCAGCGCCATTCAGATTCAGACCCGTCCCCTACCCTCCCATTACAATGTTTTCGTCATCCAGTATTGAGCGCCACACTTGCAAGCAGTATAATTTAATCAAGTCTTATATAAGGGTTTGTTATAAAAGCGTATTTACTTGCATAACTCGAGTATTAACATCTGCTGCCATAGCGCCAGAACGCAGTCAATATCGATGTCTTGTCGCTTCTTACATAAACCTGCCGATTATCTAGCATGTCGTGTAACCAATATCGTTACTGTATACACTCCATAAGCTGATACAGGCGATAGGGGTTAACCCTTCTTCGGGTATCATTTTTTTTTAAAACTATCTCCCTGCCCGCTAACGTTAAAAAATATGAAAATATTTGTGAAAACCCCTTCCAAATTGAAGAGGCATGCGTTTAGAATATTTCTTAGCAAAACGCGAAAACATTCCCATGGTTAGTTGGTTGTACTTATTTTCGTGTTTATATCCAATTTAGGTTCAAGCACGCTGTACTATGCACACAGCTCAGCTTCCTGTGCCGTTTGTCTAGACGAAACCCGCTACCGCCACACTAATACGGCTACTCTTATCGATAAGCAAAAGGGGTCTTTTATGTGCACTATCCCACAGATAGTATACCATATACCACGGCCTTTGTTAAACCAGTTGTCGAGCTGATACTGGGATTAGAAACCCCATGCCTCGACTGAGATTCGATCCACAAGTCTGATAGATTAACCATTGCACTACCGGAGCTGGTGATATTTTAAAAACTATGTCGCTTTTCACAATTATATTATATACAGGTAGGAATTTGGCATTAAAAACAATTCTAGCTCATCCTGAGACAAAACATTTTTAAGCAGCCTAACAAACTACAGACTACATGATAACAATGTTAGGTGCTTATCCATGCAGAAAACAGCTGCTGCATTCTCGTGTTCATTACAGCGAGATGGGTTTCAGTTTGAAAGTATACACGATATACTAGTAGTGTTAGTATATACTATCTACACGTATATACTAGTAGTGTTAGTATATACTATCTACACGTATATACTAGTAGTGTTAGTATATACTATCTACACGTATCCTGCCATTTCAATTACATCCATATTAAAATGATCGAATTCAATTACATCCATATTAAAATGATTGAATTCGATTGGTGGAAACTTATCAGCTTTTTATCAATAATTACATGTGTAAGTATCAGATTATTTAGATGTATGATTATATCTACTAACTATAATACGTATATGCCAACAACTGTGTGTGTAATTTTTATTTTTCGTGAATGTTTTTTTTAATTTATTCACCGATTATAATTTGAAAAATTGGTTGGATTGCCACGTTTTCTAAAGCTACTAACATTTGTGTCATTCTCAAATTTCGTCAGTTTCATGTCATTACCGTAACAATGTCTTTTTCATAACAGTATTAAGATAAAAAAAATTACTGAAAATTAAGTTATTTTAATGAATAACAAACTTTACCAAAAATCTAAGAAAGATATTATAAAGATAAAAAAATTAAATAGTTTGCATAGTAAGTATCAAATTGTCTATTCTACAACAAAAACCATTCGTTATAAGAAGAAATATTACAGGAAAGACATTTTAGAAATAAAATATAAAAATAACCATTAAATAATGGATGGTCTTTAAAATGGAATTAAGTTTGTTTTTCCTCACCTTTAAGTGATGAAAGAAAATAGTTTGCATAGGTGTTAAAGTAAAGACATCTTCAAATGTATACTTTCCAGCTAGTTACTTTTTTAAAAACATGTTCACTTTCGTTTTCTTTTGGTATAAGCCAACACGTGGTGTTTAACGACATCACAGAGCATAAATAATAATCAGAATATCAAATTCGCTTCCTTAAATTATCACATTTGCGTCACTCGTGAAATAGCATTCTCTATGGCATAACGCAATATCATAGGTTTGGGAATAGTTGGTCTGTTTAAATCTACACCTCCACTTATTCCTAAAGAAAGAAATGTTTAATATCGCTGGAAACTGTTTACAGATAATTAGGTGTCAAATATAAACTATTTTAGACATATGGTCTTCAGAAGAAACTGACCGCTATGTACAAGAAACTCTTTCGAATTTTCGATTAGAAGCAAGGGGTCTGTCTGCAGTTCTCACTGACAGGACAGTACAGGACAAAAACATTGCATACCACAGCATACTGTTATAATCAGTCAGGGACCTCTAACTGGAACAAGAAATTAGATCAGATAACCCCACTGCACCTCAAGCTAATTAACATGTTTACAACTCTGTGTACAAAGACGCTCCCGAGAAACTCTCCCCTATAACATGTATTTACAGGAGCAGTTGCAGACATTTTGAAACATGTTCAAACGGAATGTTTAAAGGAAAGGAAAGTGTTATTTAACGGTATACCAGCACATTCTTTATTCAGTGGCTTGTAGGTGTCCCACCATACGGTATTCTGCGACTTATGGTCTTTACCACGATATTTGATAAACCAGTTGTGAATCACTGTTAGTATATTTTAAACGTTTATAAATTATAATAGGATAAAATAAAATGTGGTGGTCGAAGAGGGGTCAGTCTTAATTTTAAAGGTAATAAAAAAAGAAGAAAAACGTGAAAAGAAAGGAAAGAAACTGTTTCCCAACATCCACGCCCCTCTCGTTTACAGTCAAACAATATTCATAAAGCTACCCCTTTTCAAAACCACAGCTAAGCCAATCTTTCCATCCTACATCTTACGTTGTGGCCTTGAATCGAGAGTTTTTATCACTAATCTGCCGATCTAAACAATTTATTTCTCACAGGCATGCCATTACTGCTAGAGAACAACAGACAATTTCCAATTAATTCACACTTCCCCACCTGACCATTATGCAACACATGATTACAGGTATCACACACGCCGACTTGCATCTTCATTAATATGCATTTACTCATACGCTTATTGTCAGAACCAAATAGCTATAGCGGACGCTCGCTATACATGAGTTTGTGCTTGTTATGTGTTAAACCTAATGAGAACGTTTGAAACCAGTTAGATTGTTACGTAGCGCCCGCGATCACTATCTTATAATGAACGCAAACATGGGGGTATATTCCTTTTGAAAGGAATGTAAAATGATTTAGAAACAAGTTTCACGTCCAATTGTTTTATTTTATTTTTGCTATTACTGGCGCATTTAAAATACCTCATAACAAAACATATATCACAGTCACCTCTCTATAAAAGCCACTTAAAATAGCTTGTCTCCGACTCGCTTTGTAATACGAATGCATGTATATGTATTTCAATCCATATAACCAGTGGTCCACAACTTTTATTTCATCAAAGGCCGTAGTATGTGTTGTCCTGTCTGTGGTGCAGTGCATATAAAAGAACCCTTGTTGCTTATCAGAAAGAGTAGCCTATATAGCTGCAGCGGGTTTCTTTTAAAATAAATGTCAAAATGACCATATGATTGACGTCAATAGCCGATGATCAGATAAAAATCAATGTGCTCTTGAGGCAGTGTCCCCTGAATTCCGCGAATCCGCGGACGCGGAAAATTTGCAGAATTTGCATCCCAGCGCAGAATTCTGGTTCGTCCGCGGAAAATCAATTTTCATGCAGAAAACTTGCAGAATTTATCATTTTACGCTGTGAATTTTTTTTAAATCACATTACAATGAATATAAACGTCATATTTTCAAAAAAATAAACAAGCATAAAGTTGTTTCTTTAAAAGTAGGTAACGTCTTAAAAGACAGATTGTTTATTAAAGTCTCACCTCATTACAATATAAAAGTATAGTCATAAATAATAAAAATTGTAACGAGCCACTCTATACTGAGTTATGAGAGACTAACAATAAAATTAATAAAAGCAAACACATAATGTACAGTTAAAACAATAGTATGGATAAAACAGGAATCAACGCATAGTATATAAAATTGATTTTCTTACTTTAAGAATATTATAGCAGGTTTTGGCAGCTAAGGTACATATTTCAGGACAAGACAAGACAAAACACACTTTCTCTTTGTTTGTACACTCAAGTTAAAAAGTAATGTTCTACATTGGTTAAATATTAAATGTATAACTGTCGATTGTTTCCGTCAACGCAGAACAAATTGAACACGCCACTCAGGACTTGGTTTTTATATTAATTTATAAACGTTATGTGATAGAAGACGATGGTAACTAGGTAAATTGTTAGCGAGCGCTCGCTCTTCTGAACAGGTTATGGGCTACGGAGTGGTTGTGAGTTATTTAGGTTACGAAAACTGCCGAAGACTGAAGTAAATTATACAAGTTTTACGAATACCGAGTAGGATTCTGTCATTTTATCCTATTTAATATATATGACTGATATTAGCATGTATAAATTGTTTCGTTGGTATTCCTCTATCACAACAAGCCACTCCAATATTACACATTTCTTAACTATTTGATTGGACTACTGGGTCCTGGTGGTATCATGGAACTGTGAAAAAAACAAAACATTTAGTGTAAATTTGTTAGTATTATTTTCAATTTTAATGTTGCAGAATTTGCCGCGGAATTTCCCAATTCTTACCGCAGAAAATGACAAATTTTACCGCGGAATTTAATAAATTTTGCCGCGGAATTCAGGTGGGGGGGGGGGGCTGTTGAGGCGTTAAATAAAACAAACTACTTACAATTCATATAAAAGGCACCTGCTTATAACCATGTATCCCTTGGGTGGTTTCTATACACAGGTTTAACTGCAGTATATTTTGGTGCGGATGTAGCCATTGAAATGAGTAGACAATACATGGGGCATAGTAATATTTTATAAACAGCACCATTGATAAATGATTTATCATTTGTACACAGATCATTGCTATACATACACGAAATAATCACAAGATAGTACAAATATGGATTGAGATACATTCAAAAACAATTAAAAACAATTATATGGGAATTTCAAATTTGATGGGTCACCCTCTGGATCCTCCCTTATGTTACTACTGAAAGTAATAAATGGATTTAGAACTATGCACATTTTGACAGTGTGATACACATAATGTTACTACTGAAAGTAATAAATGGATTTAGAACGATGCACATTTTGACAGTGTGATACACATATAATGTTACTACTGAAAGTAATAAATGGATTTAGAACTATGCACATTTTGACAGTGTGATACAGATGTTACTACTGAAAGTAATAAATGGATTTAGAACTATGCACATTTTGACAGTGTGATACACATATAATGTTACTACTAAAATTAATAAATGGATTTAGAACTATGCACATTTTGACAGTCTGATACACATATAATGATACTACTGAAAGTAATAAATGGATTTAGAACGATGCACATTTTGACAGTGTGATACACATAATGTTACTTCTGAAAGAAATAAAAGGATTTAGAACGATGCACATTTTGACAGTGTGATATACATATGTTACTACTGAAAGGAATTTAAAATGGGTTTACTTTAGAATACTGAACTTGTTAGCTTGATTGACGTGGAAACCCTGCAAAGTAACTGACATATATGCAATATACGGTTAATGAATATGCTCAAATATATCTAGATGGGGCTGTACCGACGGGCCATCACCAGGTGGGAGCAACGTCGGTTCCAAAGCTTTTATTTGAAAGGATCCACCAGTGAGGGCAGAACATCTGACTACAAGAAACAAGAAAGTTTCTCAAAAAAAGCTATGGCGCAGCCCTACCGACCTTCATCTGACAGCGAGCTTTACCGAATCAACTCATCTGTTATAAAAAATATATGAAACCGAGGAAAATAGATTTAGATATGTGATTCACATGTTTACGATAACTTACAGAAAGAAAATATGTAACATGTTAGTATTGAAAGGAATATAAAATGGATTTAGAAAAGTGATGCACTGACGAAATGTGACGATATCCTTATAGAAAATATCTATGTAACACGTTGCTATTGAAAGGAATATAAACGGGATTATTTTGAGAGTGCATCATGTGCATGAACAGGTATGTTAGAACGACGTGCGGTCTTCCAAAACCTGTTATGCCTCCCGCTTTGTAATCACCTTCCCGTTGACTGGTTCAACGCGTAATTATCCAACAACTGGCCAGCGTGTTGGCGGCGTTACGCAATCAAAAAACCAGTCGCACAATGGCGGGATGCAGCATTTGGATACTGTTGAATTGATTTCTTTGCACCATCGGAGCGAAACTAAAGACAATTTGACGCGCTGGACTTTAGCCACGGGCATAGGAGCGAAATGGAATTTTGCCTGTGGCCTTTCAACAGGTTCTCGAGCGAAATTAGAACTGTAGTTGTTTTGCAAGTAGAATGAACCATTGAAAACAGGTTTTTCGACGTCATAAAGAGGATAACATTCTTATGTAATTTATAATCACAAAGTGAGAAAAAGTAGTTTTCAAGGAAACATATATAATGATTATTGTTAATAAGTTCTTGAATCAAGAGAAGAGTTGATGCATATAAAGTAAAACAAAACGTTTGGCTTGCTGCCAAAATTACAATATTCAGTTAGGGCATTTGAAATTTAATATCTCCGTTTTCATAAAATACTTATTGAAAAAAATAAGGAATTGTATGGTAATGTAGACAACATTAATTCGCTGCTACTGACCCGCCATACTGGCAAATGATATTAATTCTTGTTTCAACACTTCATTAAAGGACAAAAAGCTAATCTTACATACAGTTCTGTCCATGCCAGATTGAACAGCCATTTTTTTTTTTTAATGTATAGATATAGGAGGAAATAGGGTGTTGTTCAAAACGTCTGAGGTTAGGGGACGAAGGACTTCCCTTAAGCAATATCATGTATTAAATGTATTAAAAAAATGACACCCCCTTCCCAACACATCACCGCACCTATTAGCACAATGCAACATTAGAAAAACATTACTTTTATTTATGTAAAGTGAAGCAAATGGATCTAATTGGAAGAAAACGTCGTTTTAATTGTTCATCTAAAACCGTTTGCAACTTAACACTGAAAATATTTGGCCCACGACTGTTAAAAAGAACAAAATATTGACTGGATTTGGACAAGCTTTTGAAAATTATGACACGTATTCAAGAGTGAGCCAGGGTCTAACAGGTTTTGAACCATGGTCTTCATCTTCATAGTCCGATATTCTACTACTGGACCACTGATGCTTATTATTATTATAATTTATTTATTTCAAAAGAAATATAATTATTTGGTATCGATTTTTGTATGTGTATCAAGTTTAAGATTTGAAATCATCTTAAATTAGTGGCAAGAAATTTCGGCACGGTTTCCCCTAAAGTTATGTCCCTTGGTAGACATTTCTACCATCTTGTCGTAAGATGTTTTATAAAGTCCTGAAGGATCAAGACATCTGTCAGAACAGTAATACGAACAAATTTGATTACAGGTATGCTAAACGTCAAAATAAAGAATTTTCACAGAATAAACAGACATAATTTGAGAAAGAAAAAACTATTTTGAAAAATTATCGTACTTAGAAACCATGTCGTAATCCAGATTTTCATATTACAATTAACGGTTGTTGTTTATTTTATTATTAATAGTAGTATTTGGGGTGGGGGTGGGAGTCTGTTAAATTATAGTTTTGTTGATTTTGCTTTTGTCAGAATTCATCTAGTATATTTTCTTTTGACCTTTAACACAAGATATTATTTTTTGAATTTATTATAAAATATATATTTGAGAATCTGTTAGTGGTATTAGTTATTTCATACAAGAGAATGTAATAAATGAGTACTTACGCCTGTGACTAGTTGTAAAACCTGTATATTCGATACGTCTTGGCTCGCCTGTAGGATCACAGATGTGATGACGTGTGCTATGCACTTGTTGAACTCTCGCCAAACCTGTAAGATGCACGTGCATCTTGGTACGCATGCGTACGCACAGGAATCACGTGGTAGAATTGGTCAACGTTTGGTAATTAACGTGCATAAATACAGTTTATTGGTACAACACAGGAACGGGCCCAGACTAAAACGTACCTGAAAAGGAGGGGTGGGGAGTGTATAGGTAAGAATCACGATAAAGGGACGAATATTTGTTTAACGACACCTCAAAAAACAGTCGCGGAGGCAAACATTTTGGAAGGTTATCCAGATATTTTTAATATTAGAGGGGGTATCTAAAATAGGTTACGGCCAAAGTTTAATGGAAACAAAATTAAAACTGATGTCTCAAGAAGGTGGTCCGGATCCCTTAATGCACTTGTTCACAACATGCGGACATTGTATGAATAATGCACAACTATATGCACAACTCATGGTTTACAAACCAATCTCGCCATAGCCGACTACGATACTCTTTCATATTTAGCAGCAAGGGGTCTTTTATATGCACTTTCTAACGTTAGTTGTGCATTTGTGGTGGGGTGAGAAATTATGGAGCAACATTGGCTGTCAATTATTGGGGTTCCAAAGAAGACTATAGTTTGAACGCAAAAGAAGAAGTAGAGATTAGGTAACTGTAAATCCCAGCTACAAAACAATTACGTTTAAAATCTTATCAGCACACGACAAAGTCCAAGGGAGGTATAGGCAGGGAAACAAGGAAACACCAGGCTAACAGAACTTACACAAATCACTGTCAAACGAATGACGATGCTAGTGGCATGTTCAGGAGGGCAAGCGCTCGTAGTAGATCACTAGACTGGGTTTTACGCTTAACATTAGGTAAAAGTTATTTGATAGAAGACCATGATTACCAGTCAAATAGGCCGCGAGCGCGCTTTCCTGAACATCCTGTGATGTCATTCAAAGGTTTGACGATGCCAAGTGACGTCATTCATTTAGTCGTATAAGTACTGTAAGTCATTTCTATACGTCAGTTGGTTGTTGTTGTTGGGGGGGGGGGGGGGTTCAGATGACGTCATCGCTACTTTGTTTTGTATAATGATTCGGCCGTGTAAAATATGTTAGATTTTGTTATCATTATTTTTCTTTTGTTAATATATTATAATGGGAACTATTATATGTAATTAATCAAATCAATTTATGAATTAATATAACCTTTCTTTTTCTCTTTTCCTCCACCGTTGACGTAGGAGCATAACCGTTTATAAATATATCTCCAAAATCATTTACCTTCTTTCTTAAAGTGTGAAAAATAATATTGAAATAAGTGAAAAGTGGATTTGCTAAACGCGGATTTCCATACAAATACACCCGCTCATCAGGACCCGCGAAGTGCATTTGAATGGGGGCGGGGCCTATTGAGTCTGAAAATAGTTTTATTCGGCTAAAAAATAAAAACAATTTTAGTGATATTTTTATTGGTTTTCCCCTGAAAAGTGAGGGATTATCGTGCCTCAGCACCCCCTCCCCCAATCCCTCCCGTGTTCTCGTTCACTGTTGATAACAATTATGCATATGAAAAGGTCATTATTATTGTGTATGGTTAAATCTTTAAATCAGCACTTTACACTCGTTTTTAATAAATGATTTATATTAACCAGAGAATAACTCTCAATAGCGGGAATAATTGTATTCTTACTCCCCCAACCCTACAGCCCCTCCCCCCTCCCCACCTTGGAAAAAGGTTAACAACAGTTTTGATTAGAATGGCATTTTATTTGCGAATTCATTATTTTGAGACACTTCCCCCTGTGATCAAACGAATCCAGTTAACAACAATAAATACATGTAAATGTAAACAATTACGTTAATTTATAGTGGTATGTTACCTTAGAATATATGTGCAAAAGCCAAAACTAATCAATAAAGTATTATAGAAAGTTACCTGATATTCTGCCAACATCTGTCCTTGGAGATTGTTATTTTCTTGTGGATTTTCTCGTCGTGGTGGGGGTAATTAGACATTTGTAAGCTCGTCTGTTGATGACATCAACACAGTAGGGGTGACATATAGCGACAAATACATCTCGACACATTCACAGAGAATATTTTCCGTCAGTCCATCTTTTCATATATATTCTATCGTCTGCTAAACTTATGTCGCTGGCTAAATGAATGTCGTCTGCTAGACTTGGTTTTATTTGTTAGACTTATTTGTTTGTTAGACTTCATATTGTCTGTTGAACTGCTAATTTCTTTCATTTCATATGCACTTCTTATTGTCTGCTAAACTTCATATTATCTACTAAAATTGTTTATCGTCTGTTAAACATTTCCACGTTTGCTACATGTTTATAGCCAGCTAGGTTTGCTATACACTTCCTGTTGTCTGGTAAACTTCGTATCGTTTGCTAAACATCGTATCGTCTGCTAAACGTTTGAATTATCTGATGAATTTATCGTTTATTATAGTTCACTAGTCTGAAACTCTTATTATTTGTTACATTTCTTGTCTGCTAAACTATACTAGATTTGTATCGTTTAGCAAATTACAAGTCTTCAAGATTTTTCACGTCTAATAGCCTTCTCTCGTCTTATTTTTCTCTCTTTCATGGATAGCTTTCTGTCATCCTACACATTTCTTTCTGCGGTTAAATTTTTGTAGTTTGCTGAGAATTCTTTCGTCTACTCCACTTCTATCATCTGCTAGACTCCTCTCTTATTTGGTATCTATCTTTCTGTCGTTTGTTTCTTTTTTGTCATTTGATAAGACTACATTTATTACACTTCTTTCCTCTTCAACATTTACAACCACAGAAACCAACTATGACTAACAGTTCACACACCGTAAAACTATTCGCAAAGCAGACTTCAGAATTCCATCGTCCAAGGATTGGCGTTCGTCATTCTTTCTATTCATCGTGACTTGTAGCTGCTTCTGTGGCTTGGACACCGATATTCGATTTATACGCGGCCCCGTTATGTAATTGTCCATTGTGGAGATGCTAATAGAACGGCGTTGGTCAAGGTAGCCACCCAGCAGTATGTTTATTTCCATTCAGCCGTTAATATCTTTGGAAAAGACTAAATGATCTGAACCAATGGAATTCCATCGCCTGGGGACACAAATGTTCGCAAAGCCTGCAAGGTGGCAAGTTAGGTGTTCCAACCGGACTGGTCAGTTCGGTCCGGGTTGGTGGGTTGGTCAACAGCTTTCAGTGACGTTCAGCCAGGCTGTCCGGCGTCTCGGTCCGCCAATACAATATGGCGTAAATAAGAGGGATAATTGGAGAAAGCGGTGACGCTGGAGTTTGACCTTTTTGGCGGTAGACAGCACCCGGTTTACAAATGTGACGGTCACTCATACGTGTGAATAGCATATGCATATTTATTGTAAATTAGAGCTACAAGGCCTGAAGTAATTTATTTTCTTTTTAACTTAATAATAATAATCTCCAGGCATAAATAGCACAAACAGCTATTCTAAATATCCATTAATTCAAATTTAATTGATAAAAAATACTTTACAATTAACTTTTTAGCTTCAGTTTAGGGTTACAGTAACCCCATACTTTTAGTAGTCACATCGAAAGCCGATCCGACAAACGGTAACTGTGCATACACGTATTAGATCTATTATACAGATCAACACTGTTGAACTATTTATGTCACAGTCAGTTTGTCAAATCAGTCATTCATTGCAAGATACCTGTATATATTAATTCAAGGCGGCATAATAAATATATCTAAATTACGAGTTTATCGCGTAAACAGCTATGTAAATATACTAACCAACATTAATTAAGCACACACAGATATTTTTTCTTTCAATGCATAAGAACAGTCTAGTAGTAGGACATCGGACTCTCAAGCTGAAGACTGTGGTTCAAAACCCATGGAAGCTGGCCCATAATGACCATGTGTCAATATAACCAAATATTTGACACCCAACAGATGATGATTAATAAATCAATGTGCTCAAGTGGTGTAGTCAAACAAAAATCATTTGCACAGTTTGTGCCTGCCTGCCCAGCCCCCCCCCCCGACAGCCTTCTAGCCTGCCCGCTCGCCCGTCCGTCAGTCCGTCTGTATTGTTGATGTTGCTGCTGCTGCAGCTGTTTTATTAATAACAAACAATACATATTGTGTTGTTGAAATTTAGATGTTTAAAAAATCAAGCATGAAGTAAATACACATCTACGAACCCTCTCCTACCCACGTTACCAAGGGATATATCCTTACAAAACGTTCTATCGATGATGCCGTATACAATTTGAATACATGTAAATGAGTCTGGTTGCAATTAGCTTCAATTCATGTTGAAGGTCTCAGGTGTAGTGCTTACAGGTAAGAAATTGACGTGTCACTAATGAACAAATAATAAGTAGTTCACACGTTACATTGCTTATTAAGTAGCTCATTTGCTTCATTGTTAAAGTATATACACTATTTGTTATACTGTGTGTGTGTAACGAAATAAACGCGAAAAACTATAGTTAATTTTCATTAGAATAATACTAATCTCTAGCTACACACACAAGACAAAAGTGTTTTTGCATAAGCTTATGTATATCAAATAAAACAAGCTTTTAAAATGTTATTACAGTCAACTTTCGTCCTAACTAAAGGTTTCAGCTAAAATAATATTTTTAATATAATTAAATTAGTTCTATATTGTAGTGTGGAATCAGATATTCCTGTAGAAATATATTAAAATAATTTGTTGTTTTTTGTTGGTTTATCTCCTGTTTACTTCTGTACATATTTGTACATATTTTGTATTTGAAAATGTTATTTCAATATTTATGTTCATATTGAAAATAATCAGTTCTCAAGTCTCTGTCCCACCATTCTCTTCCTCCCATTTCCACCTACCAATGGTTTTAATTATATGCGTACATACACAAGCACACATATACACACACATACGCACACACATACACATACACAAACACACATAAACACACACTAACACACATAAATTCATTCAATCATTCATGCATACATACATACATACATACATACATACATACATACATACATATATACATATACACACACACAAAATATACACAAACATAACACACAATATGCACACAGACACACACACACACACGCACACACACACATACACACGCACACATACATACATACACACAAACACACATACATACACACATACACACACATATACACACACACATACATACATACATACACACACACACACACATACATACATACACACACACACATACATACATACATCATTACATACATACATACACACATATACACATACACACACACATACATACATACACACACACACATACATACATACATACATACATAAACACACATACATACATACATACATACATACATCATTACATACATACATACATACATACATACACACATACACACACATACATACATACACACACACACATACATACATACATACATACATACATACACACACATACATACATACATCATTACATACATACATACATACATACACACACACATACACACACATACACACAAACACACACAAAATTAAAACTCCAGTGATGGTTGGGAATGGGATGTAAAGGATGTACATTAAATATAATGTGAGTCACCAGTATCATATATATTTAAGAGATGTGTTGAAGTTGTGTCTGGTCCCTTTGTGTATGTCAGGGTACGAAATTTATATGATAGAGTCGGTCATTGCTCATTATTTCGTTCATGGACTGACTACATTTTGCGAAATATACCAACACGACCAACAACATGTTTAGCCATGTCATAATGTGAAATCATCATGAGCCACTTATTGAACGAAAATAGTTTTGGCTCCTGTATTTCTTTTTACAATATAAGAATATTTTCAATCAAACATTAAAAAAACATAAACTTCAGATCACACGCCATATTCATATAAACAATGAATAACGAGAGCACAAGAAAACATTTGACGAAAATTTATGAATTTTCTGTTTTAGTTTCTTGTCGGTGAGCTCACAGTTTTTAATTAAATGGTCATGAGTAGTAATCCTTCTTAAAAGCTGTCGATTTTCTTGCTTAACCCTTAAACTTACATCTTAAACCCAGTGAATCCAAGCTGAAAGTAATAAAATAATAACATACCTACAACATATCTTAGACTATACCAAGACAATCACTTAAAGAAATAATCTTAATTTTATTCATGTTCCAACCCGTCCACTGACACCCTGAATCAATAGTACATGCATGGATGCTCGTACAACCTGTTACAGTAACCTTTTCTTTTGAAAAAACTAAATTATTATCAAGACGAATTTGTCTAAGTAAAAAGGTTCCACCTTCGTTTTGGCGTCTTTAGAAAAACAAAGCTAATACTAAAAGCTGTGTTATTGTGGTAGAGGGATTTCATTTGGTATCAAAAGTGGAATGGTGAAGGAAACGATTTTTGCATGGTGTCAGAAGTGGCATGTTAAAAGTCGGCTTATTGTTGGCTTGATTAGCCGGACATTGACGAGACCCAGCAATTACTATAACGTGCACATGCTAAGAGATATTGTGAGAGGATCAGCTGGAATTATGTGGTGATTATACCAGATTACAGACGGTTAATTAAAACACACGTGTTTGCCGTGTCCTGTCATTTTGATCACAGCTAATTCTTACTGAGGAATTGTACTGCAATTAAATCGTCACAACCACTTTTGTATTCAGAATAGTGCTGCTGTAAATTCCGATTGGCAAACGTGTTATTATATCAAAACTGGCCTAGACAGATTCCAAGGTATTCTGCACTGGGTAAAATGGAACAAATGTATGTATAATTAAAAACCCCAGCAATTTCCAAATACTTGATAACAAAAGGAAAAGGCATTTTGAAAGGGGGTCGAAAGATAGGTTCATATCTTCAATACAGAAATAGAATGAAAGTATGGTTTGATCTAATTATAATGGGAGTAACTTGTTGGCTAAAGTATGGTGTGGTTGTACTGATTACCCATTTACCCCCCCCCCCCCACGCCCCCATCACTGGCGTAGCTAAGATTTTATATTGGGGGCTCAAGTGCACAGAAAACTTAATGTGATTGCAATACAGACAAATATAAAAGGTTCTGAGGAAAATAAAAGGTGATTACCAGTAACCCCTATTCATATTTGCCTATTAAACATCTACGCAACAGAAACCCACAGGTATTAAAAGTATAGCAGTATTAACAAAACCACTGGCGAACCTTAATTAGTTAAAAAGAAAATTAAATTTCTACTACTAAAATAATAATAATCGAATATCAATGCAAGTATTCACACAAGTCAGATAAGTTCCTTTAAGCTGTTGAGACATCTCACAAGTCAGATATGTTTCTGTAAGGTGTAGCAACATCTCACATGTCAGATAAGTTCCTTTAAGCAGTCGTGACATCTTACATGTCAGATATGTTCCTTTAAGCTGTCACGACATCTCACAAGTCATATATTTTCCTTTAAGCTGTCACGACATCTCACAAGTCATATATGTTCCTTTAAGCTATCAGGATATCTCACAAGTTGGATATGTTCCTTTAAGCTCTCATGACATCTCACTAATGAAATATGTTCCTTTAAGCTCTCAT
>JAULBS010087708.1:0-17948 GCA_032355785.1 Symmetromphalus regularis | reverse complement strand
TTTTATCTACCGGTACTTATTGTGAAACGCAGAAATGCTCACATGATCTACCGTACTGCCATTGTAAGCAATGAAATTATTATATAATACAACCAAAGCAAGCCTGGAAATAAGTGACTGCTCAAGGATATTGACCAGTACAAATGTGTCATTTTAGAATATTTGACGGTAACAAAGTTAATTGTGTCGGTCATTTTGTCCGACACTCATGTTTTAATTTTTGGTAAAAATTACATTTCTGTAAATCGATTTTAATTTTGTTTAATACACAAAAACCTATTATTTATGAGAAAAAACAACAATGGATATACATGTATTAGTATTATAAAGAAAGAATAGTGGATAATTGTAGAATGTATGCATAATGGATAGAATGTAAGACAGTCATTTAGTTAATTAAGTGATAGAAATAATATTCTTGACTCCCTTTTTTGAATGCTTGACTCCCAAAATAAAACCCAGTGAGTCATCATGACTCACATTTCCCAGATGCTAGTGTCTATTGAATAAATTGTGAACAATTAAATAATAACAAGCATATATACCACAAAAACTAAACTGTATTTTGTTTAAATTGATTGATGCTGGACATTTTGATCAGCTGAACTAAAATAATTATTTCCTGGCCTGCCAAAGGTGTACAAGTTTTATCTTTTACATTTTCTTTCTATTTGGGAAATAATTATGTATATGCCTAAATATTACTTTTAGACAGTCACAGAGGATATAATGCACATTATTTGCAATAAAACCAATTTTGGTATATCATTTAACTTGTAAATTTATATGATGGTGCAGGTTTTTGCCTACATTAGTTAGTACATTCAATTTGACACTTCCAACTTACACTGATATTGCCATTCACCACTATGCCACAGTAATAAAGTTATGAATTTAATGAAACTTTACCAAACCTCACACTTAATCCTTCTTTTCCCCACTAACAAAATATAAATTTTTAAGCAGAACCTTAAGTGACTACCACATATTGAGTGTTTGTATGGATAAATTTGTAGTTCATTGTCTCTTTCATTTCATGTTTAGAAGAAAAGTTAGATGAAATTAAAGTTGTATTTCTGGAAGAAGAAATCAAGGAATTAAAACATGGACTGCGAGAGACTCGCAATCGCAATACTTACCTCACCCAACTTCTTGAACAATCCGAAGAGCAGAGAAAGAGACAGTTAGTACTAGTGGTTCACTTTGTCATATATGTGCCATTTCTGTATTATATTTTATTTATGATACACTTTACATGAATAGTGCTTTAGACCAAAATGTACTCAAAGTATATAATTACAAAGATCAGTTAACACTGCAGATACAGTGTGCTCAACATTGTATGACAGTTACAGCATGTGTTATTACAGCATAACCAGTTATATAATTATATACGTCATTATATAAAATAAATTACAGTGAAAATTATGTAATCTATGCATGTCATTGTATAAAAAGATAGAGGGTAAAAATTAATTTTCTTTTTTCATGACAGTTTTAGTTACAGGGTTCACAAAGGTCTTTGAAAACCTTAACAGTTCTTGAAATTTAAAACAAAAATGAAAGTGCTTGAGTTTATTAAGTAGGTAAGTGTGATTATGTCTGTTCTGTTTGTCTGGGTATTAGATTGTCTTCATTTTAAAAGCATTGGCCTAAAATTTTATTAATAAATTTACATTAAAGGATGACATTTCTGTACCACCATAGAAATTTTAGTACTTTCACAAATGTTCATATACTTTCATAAATGTGGAAAATATTTAACTTTATTATTAATATTTTCTAGTATCAAGCACTTGTCGATAACTTGTCAGCATCAACCCTTTTTAAATCCTTGATTTTTGATAATAATGAAAGATGTGTGAACTCTGCAGCTAAATATTTTTCATATTCAAGGAGAGTTGAGATGAAAAACAAACAAAGGAAAAGTTAGTTTACAGTGATGTATACATTCTTAAGGATTTGTTATTTGTTATCTTATAGTTTTTATTTTTTTATAATTTTTTTGCTCTATGTTAGGCATTCAACTTTGGCAATTTTAAGCCTTTATTCAGCCATTTTTATTGTCTTTATCAAGGGCTTTACAGACAATGTCCTATATATATATATATATATATCAACTGTGGCAATTGCTAGTTCCATTTTAAAATTCAAGCCCTCTACTTGATTTTAGAAATTACATAATATTATTCATGTAAGTACATTCCCAAAAGCAGAACTGTTTTAAACCCAGTGAGTATTCAATATGCTTGTACTGTGTAGTTGTATGTCTCAAGCTTGCTGATGATGTGTTTGTGTTGGTATTTCAGACAAGCATCTCTGGAAACGCTGAAATATCAAACTCCACATGGAGGCAATCAGGCAGGTCATATGTCAGATCAGATAAGCTCAGGAAATGGATTGTTGCAGACCAATGGTCGCCCATTAACTTTAGCAGAATGTCATGCCATCATTCGACAGCAAAAAGCCATCAGTGATCAACAAACACATGAGGTATAAATTATAATAGGTTTTTTTTTCCAGAATCTTTTTGTAAAATTGATTAGATTTAATATTTTGAACTTTATTTTCCCAACTAATGTGATCTATTCTTGTTTTAAAATATCTTTAGCTTCATTGTTGTGACATAAATACAGATACCAGTCTCTTTTTTCTCCATCCATGACATATTATTATGTTGCAGTAAGCAAAACACAACTTACATATGTATTTGTGAATTAATTTTAAAATGATCTTTTTATAGTTTCTTTTGACAAAATTCTATTTGTCATTCCACAGTACAGTTTGCTAGAGCTCAACTTTCGTCTTACCATTTTTATTTTTAATAAGTGGTAAAAGCTGTCTATTTTCATATTCATATAATTTTATCATGTATGTTTTTAAAGACTGGCCATCAAGAAAATCAGAGTAAATGGCTCAGTCACTAATTTAAGAGGTGAAATGGTACTTTTTTTTGCCATGAAAGATATCTCAAATCACCAAATTGTTAATAGGAGTGAGAAGTCGAAATTGTTGTAATATGTTTGCCTGATATTAAGTGAAAAACTTAAATTAAATAAAACTTAACCTTCACAAAAAGAAGACACATGTTTATTTGCCAAATTCACTGCTATTTTTATCAAACAAGGTATACGTAGAAGTCACTGCTACTTTTTAAAAATCCTAGATTAGTGCCTGGTAATTTCAAACATACATTAAAATAGTTTAAGTTAATAAAGAAGTAAAAGTATCTAGCTCGACATTCATAGACATATTACAGTATTTTAAATACATGAAGTGGTATTAACAGTAATTACTAACCATAACAAGAAGAGTAATATTTTGTGTTTGTAGCTGGAAGCATTGAAATCTGACCTTAGAGATGTTTTGTACTCGCACAAGTGGACTCCTGATGCCTACCTCCTAGCCAAGGCATATATTGCCGCAGATGATCTCAAAGACATGAGCACCAAATCAACACTGCCCAGAATACAACTGAAACAACAAACTCGAAAATTGTAATTATATATTCACAATACTACTTGTTTGTACCTTACCTACCATTTTTTTTTCATTAACTTATATTTTCTAATGTCATCACTAGTGCTTCGCAAGTTGACATCTTTAGGTTCCTGTGGTAAAGTCACTGTTTTGAATACAAGGACAAAACTAAAAATTGTTTCTACTAAAATCATCTAAAAAATAACAGTTAATAAAAATGCTCAACATTTCATGAGTTAAAATCATTATCAAGTATATAAAACAAATTTTGAATTTAAATTTAAGTACAACATTCATTCACCAAAATTCTGCTCATCATCACCTTTGTGAAAAGTTAAGATGGTAACATCATATCACATACATTTGATCACAAGCTACTTTGCCACCATTCCTTCAGATTATTAGGTGAATTTTTTTTACCTTGAACAGGACTAAATTCATACTATGTCTTCCATCTTGGTAGCTGTGTTATTTAATTTGTTATAACCAGATTTTTCTTGATATTACACAGTATACTGACATATCTTTTTATTATTATTAATCCATACAATGTAGAAATTAGTATTTTAAACAATGCTTACATTGGTATGTTGTTTTAAAGGCCTGATGACGTGTATCTTCAAGACACTGTTACGCTTCCTGCCCTTAAGCAGACAGTCAGCAACAAAGCCATTGAGCGAAGGAAAAGAACACAGATTCTTCAGAAGGCACGGTTGAGAAAAGAAGTGTTGCCATAGAAACAACAAATGTTTAGCTTGAGTAAAAAACTGTAGCATTAGTTTTTCGTTGCAAGAACTGGTGTCAGTTTGGTTAGGTTTTTCCACACTGATTCCACATCAGATGGTACCTGCTGTACCTGCCATTGGTGAAGGTCAGTGCTCGGTAGCAGGAAGCTCATGTATAATTAGTATCACACACTATATTTTAATTAAAAATCAATCTATTAATGGAAATTGAACAATTTGGAAAAACACCACCATTACATTCACATACCAGTAAGTTCTGAGGTAATATAAACCAGTGTGGAAACATCTAACCTTGGTTTGAACATTCTAAACCACAACAGTTCAATATTGTTTTCCTATTCGGGTTGTTTAGGCTTTGTAATGTCCAGGGCAAGGATGCTCTTTTTGATCTCATTTTTTATGGCAACTTGCTTTAATAGGCAGTCACTCTCCACCATTGGTCATCTTTTAGTAAAATGATCACCATATTGAGGGATGTTAAAACCAGAAGCGCACTATAAGATTACCACTATTAACATTCTTCAAGGGTTCAGGGCTTCATTAAATGTCATTCATACACATTTGAAAGTTGAAAGATTACTTTGTATTCACTTATTTTCATGGCTGCTTCTAACTTTGTTAATATACACAATAAAATGTTATCCACTTGATGTTGGTAAAAATAAATCTTCACTAAATTGTTATTTTGGTGAAATCCAGTATTTAATACTTACATTAAAATTTTTTTAAACTAGTATATATTTGTTTAATGTGTGAAATACATTAACAAATTTGTTGAAACAAATATTTTTTGCAACATCATGAAAATACCAATAAGTGGATCTCTGTACTTCTTCCAGTTTGTAGATGTTTTCACAAAATATAAGTTTATATTTTGTGTGAAAGCTGATTAAATTTGAATGGATGGGCATCTGAATGAATTGATGGCTAATGGATGTCAATCTCATTACATGGAAATAAAGTTAATTTAAAAGAAATGATACATGTTTGTGAATGGGTCAAGTAAGAAATGCATTACCTTCAAAAGTACCATGATCACATCTTTCATTGTTTGAGTAGTATATAAAAATATTTTTTTGTTTGTTTTACTTATTTGTTCTGAAGTTGGATGTTGGGTATTTTAATTGTTTCTCAAGACCCCAGAAGTGTTTTACATGATTTATAAATAAATAAAAATTACATAATTACTTTTAATATGTCACTGTAGTTTCTTTTAGAAATGATCGATGCAAGTACCACCTTTAAATAACAAAGATAATTTTGTATTACGAATTTTCAGACCAATTTAATAAAATCTTGAATCTGGTGTAAATATAATCTTGGGTCATCGAGACATCAATATAAACAATAATAAAATGTTTATTACAATGCTACATAATTATATAGAGAATATTAAATGAGTTGTCATATAAAATCAAATTTATGTCCCGGTTGACAGGAAAATTATTTCACGAGGGACATAAATTTGATCATAAATGGTAACAAGTTTGATATTCTATTTATTACCCCAGACAATTTTAATCATTCTATTCTTTAAATTTTCTAATTGTGCAGCAGTTTAGAGAAATGCTGTCCTATAACATTATGATTGTACATTTTTGTGGTTTTAGTGATGTCATTTGCACTTTTACAAAACTGTAATGACATCATATTTAATACAGGCGATTAAATGAAATGCATTGTTAAACTAATGTATAAGAATTCTCACTGAGAAATTATGAAAAATAACAAAATATTTTTATAAAATAATTGCACTTATTAAATAAAAGGTTTTGATTAAGAGAATTTGATCATTTTAAAATTATTTATGGCTAAAGACCAACAGTGAAGCTATTGAAAAAGTGTTATCTTGTTTTTTGTTTTGTTTTTTGTTATAAGTTGTTTAATTTCTCTCAAGCCATCACTGTAATGCAGTCAATATTTTAGTCAATAGTAAATTACATTAATAACAAACGCCAATAAAACTAATGACTTAAGAACAAGTTATTTTCTTACCTCTACAATCAGGTCATATTAAGAATAGTAAACTGAACTTCTCATAACTCAATCTGTAATCATGCAGATTCCTCAACATGCATTATGGACAGTAATATTCATTGTATTTTTTAGTTTAATAAAGATGTGGTATGTGATTGCATGGACAATATCCCCTATCTTTATAAGAATCTTTTCTTTTTTTTCTCCATTGAATTCAAGTTAGTGTTAGAATTACTCAAGTGATCTTAATTCAGATCACATATGTGGACAGATTACAAACAAGATTGTCAAAAGCTTTTAAATGCACAGACCCTAATTACTAGGTATAATATTGTTAGTCATCAAGTCCATTCCATGTTGTATATACTAAGCTGCACACTCAGGTCCATTCCACACCGCATGTGTTAACATTCACACTCAGTTTTTTTGATGGGCTGTGTTTTACTATTACTATTACACTCTGCCTACCACATCAACTTTGACCCATCCAGTGTGTCTGTGGTGATTCTAATGCTTGGAGTAGTTCAAAATGCATTTGACATAAAACAGCAGCTGCCTTATGTGTGCAACTGAAACGAGAATCTTGTAAAGAAGTGTTTTGTGCAGGCCAGCACTTCATTTAACAGTGAGGCTTCTATATTGATCAATGGAGCCAGTTAAACACAATATCTGGTCTTTGTTTATAAGCTTATTTGTGACATTGCTATTTATGTGTATAATATGTTGGTTGAAGTTTTTGTTTTTATTTTAGTCAGACTGAATGCTGTGTCTGTATGTACATTGGTAGTAGAAAGATGTGATCTGGGTTTTCTTGGTTCTGTTTCCAATTCAAGAGTGCTATAATATTAATTTTCTCATTGATTTTGATCACCTACAATTTACATGCATGTGTTGTACTTGTAATTTATTTATTTACACCAAATACACCAGTTGAATTTTAAAAAATATACTTTATATATGTATGCTTGTTCTAAATAAATAGTATGGTCCAGTAAATTTTAATGTGCTTATATCAAATAAAATCTTTATAAATAGACTTCTGGTAACTGGTCTTCCATGGAAATGTGAACCAATGTTCGACATCATTCAGGTGTTAAATCTTAAAATAAATAAAATGATACATTCCCAGCCTAAATTTGGTAAAAGTCAAAATTAACACATCTAAATTTAAGAACCATATTCCATTTTACTAATATGAGTAAACTAAAGATATATTTAATTTACATAAAGTATAGGCCTACAGGGATCATTCACAATTAAGGGTGAAAAGAATGGGGCATGGGAAGGGGTCAAAGTCCTGGTCTGATAAGTGTTATAATTATCGGTAAATTTTTTTCTTAATGACACCACTACAGCACATTGATTTGTTGATCATTGGCTATTGGATGTTAAAACATTTGGTAATTTGGACACGTAGTCAAGTATGAGCCAGCATTCAATGTGTTTTCAACCAATGTCCTACCGCTGGATCACTGAGGCTCATTAAATTAAAATGTGTAACTATATAAACTTTTATAGTTAAAACTGGATTTTAGTTATATGTGCTGTATGCACCAGCTTCTTTTGAGTATTCAAATATCACATTTATATTTTGGTAATGAAAGCCTACAATTTTTGCAAGAATAATAGGGTTCTATTAGGCCAGAGTTTTTTTTATTTTTAGTTTCTTAAACATAGGCCCTCAAAAAATAGGGTAGGAGAAGTAAAAAAAAAAGTTTCTAAATGTCTTTGAAGGGAAAATAAAATTTGGTATAAAATTAATTTTACCAGTTTTACTCATTTATCTGGTCATATACTTGCATATTTTTGTATTCACCCCCTATGAAAATAAATTATTCAACTTCAGCATAAATTTAATGTTTTTGTTTAAACAATGGTGCAGGTTGTTTTTTCCTTTCTAGCCTTCAGGACAGTTGGCAGAAATAAAATAAGTGTGAATTTTCACTTTTAATTTAGCAAAATGTAGGGTTGGTGGATTCATGAAAAGAATTTTAAAAAAACCTCTGGCCTTAGATATCTAAGTAAAACCTACCAAGTTAGAACCCTGAAATTCTACGGTCACAATTTATCCTTTTCCAATAAAACTGCTGGAAACTGTATGCAAGGATATTTAAATGTGATTGCATTTTAAACAAGGCATCTATGACCCCATCCATATTAAATAAAACCAACAAACTGGAAATTTCATATATTATAGGTGTCAAAATACAGAACCACAATTTGCATAAGGGGAGCGTACATTTGAATGAATGGCACAGATTTGGTTATGACAGGTATTTTTATTTTATAGTTTGTTTTTTAGAGTATTAATTGTCAACAAATTTTCTATTTTCATCACACTATGTTCAATTCCATTTTGATGTACAAATATGTCAATCAAACTAAATAAAATTAATTTAAAAAAGAAAAGGTTGTTTTTGTATAAAAACCTAAGTTAACATTATTCAGTAATTACTTTTGTTTGAGTCAACATGAGGATGACTAACAGAAAGGAATACAATTAAGATATAAACATTTTGTTATATATTTAGGTGATACCCCTAGTGGTTTTCAAGCTATAAATGTGTATCGGGTGGTCGTGACAGCAAATTTAGTTTTATTGGTAACAAGTAATCAGATCCAATAAAACTGAAAAACCCAAGGTTATCCCTATTATTAAACTCTCCCAAAACACTATTTTACATAAAGAATGAAATACTGTAACAGTCACCAGTTGATGACATCATTATGTACCTCTTTGCCTGGAAAGTTACGCATTTCATTTTTAAAATATGCACCATTAACACAGGATATAGTTGAGCTAGTGTTATAAATGTGATGAATTAGAATTTGTATCACTCGGTAGTTTCTGATAATCACACTAGTTACTGATAATCAAGACACCAAAAGGTAAAATGCCAAAAATATATTTATTATAATTGCACCAAACCACTTGTCTTAAGAAAGAAAGACAACATTCAATGAAAACTGTCTTCATAAAAATGATTTACTTTGTGACTGAAAAGTGTCAGTTACACATTGTTAATATAGTTCATTCAGCACCACCACAATATTGTCAATATGCATAGACTGCATTATGTGACAATTTTCATTCTGTTTTGTTAAATCCAAAAAGAAAACAATTGACACCCCAGCTATTGGGTGTCAAACATACAATGTTTGCAACATATGGTCATTAAAGGAAACTCACTATCATCACATATGCTACTCTTGCCAATTAGCGGTGCTCAAGGAATCTGTTTACGTGCTTTCCCACCAACAGGAAAGCACACACGATGGTTTTTGTTCCAGTTGTGGACTGCCGAACAAGGAACAGCCCAAAAGGGTTTGATCTGACGAGCCATCATACCTGTAAATGCACTACCTCTTGAGCTGTGCCCACTCCCTTGTCCATGACAACCAGTCAGTTGAAACAAAAGTTCTATATTTACAGAATAAAACACCTGTAAGTAGACATTCAAATCATGGACCATGACCATTTTAGAATGTAACTGGATTCCTTAGTGTCTGCTGCATCAACCGATACATATCATATTTCTAACTCCACCACACTTGGGGTTCCCAGTAGGCGATTTGTTGTATATCGGAAGGGGTGTCCAGTAGTCGATTTGTTGTATATCAGAACTACATCATTCCACATTAGTGTTTAATCAAGATACATTGTTTAACCAATTAAAGCTGGCTGTTTCACCTCTTGAGGATATCCTAAATTAAACAATATCTAATGAATCCTCTTGGGAATAGGTTTTGCTAGAATTTATGTTCAAGGACATTATGTTCTCCAGATATTTAATTCGAAGAATGAGATTCCTATTTAAGTCTTAATCAGTAACCCAGTAATATTTTCCATATATGTATGAAATAAAATTCCACCTGGAATAATTTTTTTCTCAGAACATCTGTAGATTGATGTTACTCCTAAGACACTTTAATTCTTGACAAATGTCTTGTGCATTAGTGTTAATCTAAGAGTTGAAATAGCACTTATTCATGTCATGCATCAAGAGGTAGAGATGATGCTGTTCTAGATCAGGATTTAACATACATCCTTCTTGTCATCTTGTGCATCATCAAAAATGATAGTACTGCTTTGATTAGTGTCATTCTGAAACACTTGGAGTAACATTTACTGATGTCCTATTCATCAACAGACAGGAATGACAGCCAATGTTTTACTGAAAGGTGCTTGGACTTGATGATTTCTTACACAAGCGAGCCAGCATACCAGCCATTTGCAAGAGCGAGTCCACCCCTTCTGCAATCCTCATGTGAGTGTAACCAATTTCCTGAAGAAAACCAAAAGACTAAATTTAACTTGATAAATATAAAAAGAAAACTAAAATGACCTATGGTAAGGAAACAAATAGAAATATTTGCCACTGATGCTATAAATTGTTAAAACTGTCTCTTATTAACACACCCTATGAAAATTAGGTAATGCGTAAAAATACTGTATGCAATACCATTTGCTAACAGAACATTGATGATATCCTAGCTGAATCACATCATGCATCTTCTCCATTTTTTTTGTTTGTTATAATAGTAACAAAAGTGCTTTAATTTAAAGATTTTCTGTCAAATATTACATTTAACAGTGGGCAAGTAATAAATAAAATACTAAATGAGTTCCGGTAAGATACTTTTTATATTTGTTTAGTATTCTCTATTTCAGGTCTGCCAAAATTAAAAATATGCTTAACCCATAAACAGGTTTCAAAAACACATTGGTAACTCATTTCATTCTGCATATCTCATTTATAAAATAATAAATTCTCAAAATCATTCAAAGAACCTTGCTACACGCAAATCAGTTGTTAAACAAACAAGCATTCTTTTGGGAGTTACTTTAAGAATGAAATGTCCTAAACTTAGCACAAGTGATAAACGAGTAACACAAAATTAAACATCCACAAGCAAAATGATCACAGGCATATATTTCACAGGCATATATTTCACAGGCATATATTTATATTATGGTAAGTTTACCTTGATAAATTCCAACTTAAGAAACTCTGGCATGGTTTGATTTTTGCACACTCTGAACACAATGGTGATGATGTCTGTTGGTGAGTAACCGAGGCGCCACAGATGAGCCATAATCTTGTAGGCCTCATCAATATTTCCTTCCACACAGTGCTGCAGCATGTCTTTTATCAACACCGGGTGCGGCTCATCACACACCTACAAATTAAGCATCACACATCCATGAAACAAGAGAAAATACATCTGAATAATAAGTAAAATACATCTGAATAATAAGTAAAATACATCTGAATAATAAGTAAAATACATGTGAATAATAAGTAAAATACATGTGAATAATAAGTAAAATACATGTGAATAATAAGTAAAATACATCTGAATAATAAGTTCATTGGTTACCAGTCTCCTCTTGAGACACATTTACAATGACTAAATTTTTCACTATGACATAGCAAAGATAATAATAAATAAAAAAACAGAATGTGTAATTTATTTATATTTTTGTAATGACAGAAAATGATATCACATATTGCCAATTACCACCACAGATTTCTAGTACACACATCAAGGTCATTTATCAAAATTCTTGTCAAGGGAAATACTGGATCCAAGAAAGCATCAAATCTGGTTGAAATTCTTATATTTATATGAATAGCCGTATCTAGTTGAAAATCTTATCATATTTAGGTGAATTTAAGCCATATCTAGTTAAGTCTTACAATATGTAGATGAATATTGTTATCTGATTGAACATCCTAGTCATGGTTGAAAGTCTTATCATATTTACATGAATATCCATATCTGATTGAATGTCGTCCAATATTTAGAGAGATTGCAGTATTACCTTGAAGACATTTTCTGAAGTAACATGTCCAAATCCCTGGAATGTTGACTGCAGATTGTTGAGAGCTTGTCTCATGTCGCCCTGGGCTGTGAATATAATCGCCTCCAGCCCATCATCCACATAGCTAACCTTCTCTTTTTCACATACGTCAAGCAGGCGGGCCAGTGTCTGACTGTCAGATAGCTTGGAATACCTCAGAACAGCACATCTTGACTGAATGGGTTCTGTTAATGATGAAATTCATATTTATACATCAGTCATTGTTAAACATGCATGGATGTGTAACACTCTTCCTTGTGTATATAAGTAATCAACAGAACAATCTTAGTAAAACAGGTACAATGCTCCTACTAAATAGTCAATCTCCAGTTTTAATTAAACAAGTGTGTTTGTAGACACGAAGAACATAAGCTATATTATTAGTACAGTAAACCTTACCAATAATTTTCTCAGAGTTGTTACAAGCTAAAGCAAATCGTGTTGTTTTGGAGTAAATCTCCATTGTCCGTCTCAGAGCTTGCTGAGCACCTTCTGTCATGCTGAAAAAATAACATGACAAGAATTACATAAACAGCTTCCACATCAAAACATATGTAGCCAAATATACAATAATAATAATATTAATATATACACATCAGAAATTAAAGTAACACATTTTTATGGACTAAAAGGTGTGTATACGAGTCATGAGAGCAGAAAATTTACTTTTCATGAAAATTTACTTTCTTAATACTTAGGAAAGACATTATTTAGAATTGAAAAATAAATTTATAATCAAGAATTAAAATTCATTTTACATAAATTATATATTATTAAAATCAGATACCCAACCTGTCTGCCTCATCGAGAATAATGATCTTGTGTCTGCCCTTCGGCAGTGTAACTTTCTGCTGAGCAAACATCTTTATCTTGTTTCTCACAACATCAATACCTCTGAAAATAAAACAACCCACAAGAATGGAACAGCATTTTAAGTCATTCATGATGGGTGCACCAGAGAAGTAACAATATATAAACTTTTGGAAACATCTGGTTTATTTAATGCTTTAATTTTCAAACTTGAACTTTAAATTTTATAACCATGGTACCTAGGAATCGGATAATCACGGTTTTGACACATTTCCCCATGATTTTGTTAAGGTGCTTACATCCACCATTGGTCAAAATATAGCAAATGTTAAACCATGTTATGATCAATTCCAGGGTCCATATTCAAAAGCATGATGTACCTCCCATAAAATGAGACTGTTAAACAATAAGTATTAAATTAAGTTGAACTTTGTTTTTGTGCTGGGTATATACAAACAACTGAAGGATCAACAAAACTATAGTACCACAGACAAAATTTTGACAATTTTAAATGAAACAGTATGCTCATTTTAAGATAATTAAATTCAGACCTATCATTTGATGCATTTAACTCGAGGACAGCATCACGATATGATGTTCCCAATAAGGCTCTTGACAAACAGAGGATGCTGGTGGTTTTTCCTGTGCCTGGTGGCCCCTGTGCAAATAAAAAGATAACTCCATTAACTTTTATATCAATTTCATTATTTAGCATCTATAATATATACAACATGTACAAAGATATTTAGCCAAAACAGATGACTGAAAGTTAGGATTTACTTTCCTATTTTACTAAAAATCATGCTATAGCTCTTGGTCCCAGCTAAAACTAATGGAATATATATAATTAAATATAAACTTACAGCAATAATTACGTTAGGAACATTTCCTTCTCTTGCAAACACTTCAAGTCGACTGATTGTTTCTTCATTTCCTACAATATCTCGTAGTTTTGTTGGACGATACTTCTCAACCCTGCCAAATTAATAAATTAATTTATTTAATTTAAGTAAAGCATCCATATGAAATTCAGATATTTCTAAATAACCCAGTATAATTTCTATATACTGCATTTCGTTATAAAATACAATGTATCCTCGACTTAACATATATTGGGCTATTAATTGAAAAAAAAGGCTTCTTCAAATATTACTCACATGACAGATTTGACAAAATATTATTTTACCTTGCATATTCATTATTGGAAGCAACAAACATTTATAGCCATACCAGCATGTTTCCTAGAGATTAAAAATAAAGGCCATAGTCAAATCTTTATTTGTAAAAGTTGTTACTGAAAGTAGTCTATTCTTATTTCAAATACTATACAAGGGAAGTCACTTAATTTTTTAAGTTCACTAAAAAGTATAGTATATGAGTATAACGGCCCCAGTTAAATAATGGTTAAACTACTGGACTTATTAGGAACTGGGATTAAATCTCAGTCAAGACATGGAATATTTAATTTCAATACTGGGTCCAACAGAGTGAATGCTCTGCCAGTCTTAAAGGGTAGGCATACGCCACTTGCACCTACCGGTGGTCCACTACTGTTTTATCAAAGCTAATGGTTTTTGCTATCTTGTTTGTCAGATAGTGCAAATAAAAAGATTCCTAGCTGCCTATCAGTAAAACACTGGCATGAAAGCAGCGGGTTTCATCTCTTCTGTTAACACTAACCACACTACTCTGACTTGCCATTGTAATTTTTAAGTTGCCTGAATTTTATAGTTAGGGTTAGGATAGGTTATTTATAGAGTATCCTGAATCAAAATATAAAGTTCTGTTCGAATGAATTTGTTAATATTCCTACATTACTGACTGTGAATTTTAATTACAAGTAGTGGAAATCATCAATGTACTCTTAACAGATCATTGCTGCAGGTTCAAGCTAATGTAGCTTTACTTCTATCAATCAATGTGCGTGCCTTGTAGAGTGTAGTCATTTTATGTCAATAGTATAATACCATGCGATTTGATTCAATGATTGTAAAAGTATCGTACCGGTATATGATTCGGTGAGGTATATAAATCGGTGGGTCAACTTTAAATAGTATTCGCATGCAATCGGAGAACACCCGTGATGTCATATAGGGGTGTTTTTGTTGCGATGATATTTTACTTCGATAACAATAAAAAGATGCTTTCAGTTCACATGTTTGCCATAAATATTTATAATGAACATTTCCACATAGCTAAAATCACTGTTTTTCTTAATACACTTTTATACCTTCGATAAACATCCCAATATCTCTAAAAGATCACTTTCAAAATTACTCACCTCGTCTGCTGGTAGTTACAAAAACATACGTCAATTAGGCCACCCCAACATTGTTTTATTTCTATGGAAGACAAATTAGTCACCTCCTGTTATGCGAAATACAGAGTAAACTACTATTTTTTCACATTAGCAAAAAGACGATAGCTGAACATTTTTAGTCTTTATTAAATAAAATAAACTATAACTGAACCAAAATGAAATGAAGGATGCATTAATAAAAAAAAAATATTAAAAAATTTTGAACATCTGAAGATTAAATTTTTTATTATTATTATTATTGCACATATATATAAACCCAGTTTATTTACATATTCAAACTATACAAACAGCTAAAAGTAAATAATTAATATTTTCAGAAATCTAATACAGGTAACAAAAAGTACCACCAGTATGATCACGATGCTATAACTGAAGCATATTTTTCTGTTAAAGAACATAAAATGCCACTTGTAAAGGCTGCTATAGTCTGTTTATGCTACTTGGAATGTGGAATTTTGTCGATAACTTTAGTTTGCGTGAACCTAGGCGAAAAAGGACTAGAGTTTTGGAAACAGCAAAAAAGTCCTAAGTTCCAATATTTTTCATTACTTTTTTTAAATAATAATTAAAAATATTCCTCATTACCTCGTATATGAAAAATTGCACCTCATTAATAACACTTGGCAGACCATAGCATTACAAAGAGGGGTAACTGTGCATTTTAACATTAGGAACATCTCGGCCATTTTCGGTAATATTCGTATCTCTTTTATCATTTTTGCTTTAATAAATATTTTTTTTTGCACCTACATGTATGGCACTGACATTAAGTTAAAATAAATATATTTATAAAATAATAACCGCGTACCATAAAAATATATTATGCCAAAAATTACCTAACATCCCCATATATATATAGATTTGTCGGACGTCTGCAAAATAGCAGTCAAATTAACGCCGGCTTAAAATGTAAAAAAAATATACTTTTGACTGCCATTTAAACATTGTAGAACCAATGGACAAACCAACCTACGCCAAAAATAGGACTTTTTTTTTTCGAATATATCAACATTAATGAGGGAAGTTATATATTTTGTTTTTTATTCGTCAGAAACCATGTTCCAAGTAGCGCAAACAGACTATAGTTAAAAGTCAGACTATTTTACTTCGGTATAATCTGTAATAATATTGAACACGTGAAACATATCATTCATGTGGAGAAAACAATTTTTTATCACCTTGAATAATGATTGCAGAGTAGCTTTTTGGACTGAAATAAAAAAGTAAAAGCTTTTAAACTTGAGTTGATGAATTATTAATCAGTTTGTGTAAAATGATAATTGATTATAAAATTTCATAAACGATAAAACCTACATGAACATATAAGTTAAAAATAAAGTTTGTGTCCTGATTTCAAATTTTTGAACTTGCAGATTTGGTAATAAAAATTATATTTATGATGCTGTGTGTCTCATGTACCATGTGCATATTATTATATATAAATTTAACATGTATGTACAAATATTTAACAGATTAATATTGTAAAATTTATTTTTAGGTATATAACAAAAAAATCTTATCACCATGACGAAGATGGAGTTTTTTGGCTGTACATTTATTGCCTTTGGTCCTGTATTGGCAATGTTTGTCTTCACTATTATGCGGCATCCATTACGTATTATTGTCTTCATAGCCAGGTTTGTGTACATTTGTATTATTGTCTTCATAACCAGGTTTGTGTACATTTACTATATATACGTTATTCTGTAGATATTCAAGGCACAAAATAACCAATGTCGCATTGCAATTTGTGATGGAAAAAAACCGAACTGCGAGTCAATATCTGTTCAAAGCAAAATGCGAAACACCACTTTTTCTCTGAACCAATGCTACCTGATGCACATCTGTCGATGTCAAAGCATTTCACACACATATTCTGATGTATAATCCCATGATGCCAATGAATTGATGACACTGCACAGTTAGAGTTCAGTAATGTACTCTCACAAAGCTTGCTAGACATTTTACCCAAATTGCTAATCCTTTTTTAACATTTGTTAGCACTTTGCTAGTTAAGTGAAATTTTTTTTTTTGTGCCTTGATCTTAAGTTCCAGAATTCAATGAATTGGAAGAACGATCATTTCATTTTCCTGTTGTAAAATTCTAAGTATGTATAGGTTTGTATGTATACTAAATTATATATATACAAGAATGGTCTTGATTAACTAAGATTATATTGCAGATTAGTCATTATTCTTTTGTGGTTTTTATGCAATATATGTCATTTATACATGTAGTAAAGACCCATCTAACCACCACCTGTATATAAAAAACACTTATCTGGAAACGCCAAATGAATTCAGATTGGTTCCTTCATAGTACAAATTCATGTATTTCAACTTTTAGTATGTTAATTAGGTTGTTGTTATATATACAGGTTTGACTGTAACTACAGTAATACAGTTTATCTTTTGTTTCAGTGCATTCTTCTGGCTACTAGCAATGCTGTTGTCCTCTATACTATGGTATGCTGTAGTCCCACTCCAAAATGATTTGGCCTTTGGTCTGGTATTCTCAGTGGTTTTCCAAGAACTGTTTAGATTTTTATTCTACAAACTACTCAGGTAAGCAACAACTGTACAGCAGTACTAGTCTTCAGCATGAGAGGGAAACAGTTATAACTAAAAACTATTTACAATGGAATTATATCTCTCTTTTTTTTGTATGAATAACAGGCACTAATCTAGGATAGAAAAAGTGGGAGAAGTGACTTCTCCCTTCCCATAAGAAATGGGAGAAGTTTGAAAA
>JAULBS010087697.1:0-17948 GCA_032355785.1 Symmetromphalus regularis | reverse complement strand
AAACCAGGTGTCACTACTAAGGTAATGAGGTCAGGCACCCACTGTTGACGATTCAGGAGCTCTTAAGAATATATTGCCATCACTTTGTGAAAACCAGGTGTCACTACTAAGGTAATGAGGTCAGGCACCCACTGTTGACGATTCAGGAGCTCTTAAGAATATATTGCTATCACTTCGTGAAAACCAGGTGTCACTACTAAGGTAATGAGGTCAGGCATCCACTGTTGACGATTCAGGAGCTCTTAAGAAAATAATTGCTAAGTGAGACTTAGTCGAACCCTAACGCGCCGATATCTTATTTCGCCATTATGAAGAGTGCAACAGAAGAAACGTTACGCAGTATTGCCTCACCTTCAATATATTCAATTAGACCAGACTTCAAGTAGCGGCTTGCTCAGATCAATTAGGAATATTAACATCGTTTTAATGACTTCAGCTAATGCATCACGGCCATTAGATGTTAGCTTGTAGACGAATAACAGTCCAACTTTTTATCCAAGGTCGTCCACGTGATACGGGCGGATCCAACGAGGGGTGGGGGAGGTAAGAACTTCTTGAAGTAAAAAATAATTAACAATAATAATAAATAATAACTTCATAGGATCAATCATCTTCGGAATCCACTATTCAAACAAGGGGTGTGGGGGAGGGCGGGGCATTTTAAGTTCGGGGGCCCCTCAAAATAGAAATTAAATTACATGACAAATTTAAAAAAAAAGGAACTAAAATGAATGAATAGAACTAATTTTGATATTGTTACTTTTTTAAGATAAAGGAAGTCCTTAGTCTGGGGGCCCCTCTGGCGGTGAGGGCCTGGGGCAATTGACCCCTTATAAATCTGGTTCTGAGACGGGCTAAGGAAGAGTATAAACAGTTAGAAATTGCACTTAGTTGAGAAAAGAATTTTTTTCGTTAGCAACAAGGGATCTTTTTAATCACTTTCACACAGACAGAACTGTACATACCACAGACTTTGATATAGCAGTCATGAAGCACTTTCTGTACGTTTAGGTGAAGTAACTAAAATAAACTCAATCTAAATAAACTGTCAATTAATCACACTCTGTAAGGAATTCCAGTTTACACATATACTCAAAATGTTTCTGTTGCCAGTTTATCAAACTTTTCATAGCCTCACTGGACCACAGATAAATGCTTGGGGTTATCAAATGAACACAGGCTACATCGTCGTTCATATTAGTGAGTGGATTGCTTCTAATGGTGTTTGTCTATTCCCTTTGAAATTTACGCAAAAGCTTTCTCTAAAAGCCACGTCGAGTCTTGCACAGATGACACTGGCAAACATAAAAGCTTGCAATTAAATGATTTATTCACCTTTGCGGGGATTACGCAGGATTACACACGTCTTTGGCATAGAGTGGTAAACTTGCTTTTACCTCTAGTGACAGGCCAGTGACAGATTTCCTCCCCAGAACTAGCTCAATCGCGCTCCCATGCGTCATCCATCATATTGCATAATAGGGACATCACGTGGTGTAACGCGGGCGACACGTGATGAACGCTGACGTCACGTGGTGTTACGCTGGTATCAACATTTTAAATACTTCAGATTACGTAACACAAGTCTTTCTTTATATCATATTTAATAGATAAAAGTGCTATGCCAGTCTCAGACCTTATAAGAAGTGGCACGAATTCCGTGCGACTCAACACGGGTCTTACAGCAACTTACATAGCGTCGTATGTTTGGTTGATTGCACTTATTTTCGTGCTTAAATCCAATTAAGGTTCAAGCACGCTGACCTGGGAACAGATATCAGCTTCCTGTGCTATGTCCAGGTCAGAGGTTAGTGTTGGTAGGAACACGAAACCCGCTGCCGCCACACTAATGCACAATGGAGCTACTCTTTATCGATAAGCAGCATAGGATCTTTTATATGCACTATCCCACAGACAGGATCACACATACCACGGTCATTGATAAACCAGTTGTGGACCACTGGTATACACCTACCCATTTAAGTCTTAAGGAGCACTCACACTAAGTTGGAGCCGATACTAAAATTATAAATTCCATGCCTCGACTGAGATTTGATCCCTGTACCTACAAGCCGTGAGACCTATAGTTTAACCACTGTACTACTGGGCTTGTTTGCCAGATATTTATTCCCGCAGATAATCGTCCCCACTCGAATGTCATATCATCTTTGCTCGAGCTGACAGGATAAGTGGACTCTGACGCAGCCTTTGTCTTTGTTAATGAGCTTTGATTGGCTCTTTGTGATGCCGACAGGTTGAAGAGAAGCCGGGGCACATGAGCCTCTCATTTCCCCGTGTTATTATCACGACATAATAGCACACAAAAATAGATGCACTAATTGCCGAGCCAGGTTTACGGGGAACACAAAGCCTCGACTGTCGCAATCTTCTCATTTCCACGCATTTACTTCTAATTGCATGTGACACGTCTCTTGTTCTGAGCACCAGAATTGCACAAAATATCTTCTAAATTAGAGGTCAATGAAGGAGTATTACTGCGAAATTACCTTTCCATCTTTGGAATCAAATTACATTGGTACAAGCAATTTGGATGAATAACGTTACGAGTCCCTTGAAACTAGTGGCGAGACTTTCGAACACGTTCGCTGATGGCTGTAACAGCCAAACGCAAACAATACGGAAAAATTCATCATCAAATTGCAGTGCCATGCAAATCTAGTATAATGGAGGCGCGTATCGCCCGGACTGTAGGTGATGATATGCCGTATGCAGACAATTTAATTGTGTTCTCCAAGAACTAATCTCAATAATACTAATCGATCTCACGCGCATGTTTATTGAATGCATTTATGATTTGACTCGTTTTATATTTCATAGATTTATATTATTAAAGTTTTATATTATTACATTGTTTAATATTATTATATAATTTTATATTGTTTTATATTATAATTTATTACATAGTTTTATATTACAGTTTTTTTTATTATATTGTTACATTGTTTTATATCATTATTATTATATCATTTTATAGTTTTATATTATTACATAATTATATATTACGTTGTTTTATATTATTATATACTAGTAGTTTGGAGAGTTTGTTATTTTATGAATTAGACAGACTCCACTGTTGTCAGGACCTGGACACAAAAATATAATTATTTTTAATTTTCCGTTTTATTGTAATAACACAACAATGCATTTATTTATAATCAAGTATTAAATAATAAAATAGCAAAAAATGTAAAATGTTTCATTTCGTCTCCATTTCACGAGAACCTTAACACGACACTTATCTAAAGCATGCACTCATACAAAATTATATATATGTCTCGATGACACTCATAATACGAAACTTCTCTAACGTATGTAGTCATACATATAGTCAAACTGTCTTAAACAGACATCCAAGGAAGTAAGAAAAGTGTCCTCTTGAAACAGGTGTCAGCTTAATAGAGGTTAAATTACACTAAACTAGCTGATTTGGGAGAAAATAAAGGTGGCTGTTTAATAGAGATGGCCGCATGAGCAGGTTTGATTGTATATCTATGTCTCGATGACTGTCTTAATACAACCATGTACATAAATGACTGATACGGTACCTTCTTGTTATACTACAGTGAATTTTTAATATCAGTATTAAACAGTTATGTCTTGGTTGATGATACAGCTCTAGGCATTGTTATAGCGAATACCTCTATTTTTATTATTCATTTGCACGAGAGGGTAAAGCCAGGGTGCACACATCTGACCACTTCTCTATATGTTATGCATATATATATTCCGTATTTTCAACTTTCCGAGTAAACTTTTTTACTGAATTTTACATCTTATCAGCAAAAAACAATATAAACATATCTATTTACAGAATAATGGTGGGAGTAATGTTTTCTTAATAATTAATATTATAATAAAATTGCATTATTGGTATAGATAAGAAATTAAGATATAAAATTAAACCAAATTATTTCTTTAATAATAATAATAATAATTATTATTATTATTGCTTACATTATTATTTTATTGTTATTATTATTATTAGCAAAATATTTTCCTCTTTTAATGAGCTATTAATATCTTCAGTAAGTTCAATTAATTTAAAAAATCCAAGGTCATTTATAATAATAGGATTTATTCAATATTTTAAAAAACTGGATTTTCTTATGTTTTGTTATTTCTGCAGGTGGTCCGGACGCCAACATGGGAATGAACAGCAGCCTCGTCTCCCAGACGACGAATACGTCCGGGGGGTCGAATGGGTCGGCTGGGGGCCCAGGGTCAGTGAAGGCTTGTGCTGGGTGCGGGGCTAGGATCCTCGACAGGTTCCTCCTGCACGCGCTGGACAGATACTGGCACACTGGCTGTCTCAAATGTTCCTGCTGCCAAGCGCAGTTGGGAGAAATTGGCACGTCATGTTTTACAAAAGCTGGAATGATTTTGTGTCGAAACGACTACATTAGGTAAGTTTTTAAATATATATTTCGAATATATTTTATAGCAATATTTTGACTACTCTTTAAAAGGATAAGTTTAAAAAAAATTGTCCAACTAACTCCACAGTGATAATATACATATATATAAATATATATATGTACAGGGCCTAATTTTAATTTAACTCGTTGATTAAATGCCCCGTCCCCCTCCTCCGCCACCCTTTTCTGAATGCCTCTGCTTCTCTTGATGTAGTCTACTAAACCACTGTTCAAGAAGAAAACGTAGCCGTATTGGCTGTAAATCTGCTGCCTAATTTTTATATATTAAAAAAACCCGCATTACTAGCATACACCATTATTGTATGTTGACTGTTATTCATTTAGTTCTTAATTCTTCTACATTCTGTATTTACTTAAAGGTTTATCACGTTATTTAGACATTTATCATAGTTTATCTTATGTCTGTATATATGTGTGTATACATAAATAACATTTACATTCTATTCCCCTGTTCAATGTTATTTACATTTTATCTTATGTTATCTGAAGGAACACTTTTACACACACACACACACACACACACACGTGCATCATTCTGTTTTACCAGCATATGTTCGTTTTGAGTAATTACACAAACTACAGGTTTTTATCGCTATGTTGCCAGCTGCATGGATTTGTCATGTGGAGAAAAACTATATACATAGAGAAAAGATCATCTTTTAAAGAAGAAACCCCAGTAAGGAGATGTCCAATAACCTGTTTGTTTTTTCAAGTATTTTCCTGTTGATGATATACCATTGCTTGCGTTCATGTTATTAAACAAATTCAGTCGCCTTCTTTGTAGAATAACCATATACATAAAACAAAATACCATTTTATAAATGACTAAAATCCACAGAGATGCTAGTGTTTTCAATAACAATTCTTTCATCACACATAGCATACAATATATGGGTAGCTTTAGGGTTATCAACAGCGGATCCAGAAAATCCATTTAGGGAGGGAAGGGGTTGCAATAATATGATGCCGGATTCTTCAACGTTTAAAAAATAAAATAACAACAATTTAAAAAAAGGTTATTTAAATGGCCAAATTTAGGGGAGGTGTAGGAGGCGCCTAAATCCACAACTGGTTATCTACACGTCAAGTTTTATGATTGCACGTGCTTACTGCTTTATTCAATAATTACTTGTATGTAATTAAAGAGAAACATCATTTTGATAAAAAGTAAACCCGGAGGGGACATTTCCGTTGTGTTTACGTGTGTGTGTGTGTTTACGTGTGTGTGTGTGTGTTTACGTGTGTGTGTGTGTGTGTGTGTGTGTGTGTGTGTGTGTGTTTACGTGTGTGTGTGTGTGTATGTGCGCGCACGTAATTAATGTTTGCCATTTTAACCACAATCTGATATAAAGTTTGTAACCAATCCGTCAATGTACCCCCCCCCTTTCCTAAAGTCGTTTATACGGACCTGATAACTACAAGAAAAAACATCATTTTGTAAAGAGCCAAACTCATTGAGTAGATATCGGTGAGTCTTTATTTACAATAGGTTCCCCTATTTGATGAACTGCCAGTGTAGGAATGTTCTGATTACAACATGCCATCGCATGTACAATAATCTTAAGAAAACCCGAACATCTTAAAGAAAGAAAAACTCGAGTAAGTGATAACATGGAGGCTCTATTTACAAGCGTCGTTCATTATTGATGACGTGTCAGTGCCAGGGTCCATGATGCCTTGTGATTACAAGTAATCAATGGTGTGTACAATGACGCCAACGTTGTAATCAGTGCTGCGTGCAGTTGTAAGATGGCAAATATTAAAAATTGCAGCTATTCAGTACTGTGTGTAATAAACTCTGTCATACTGACACACTAATCTAAACCAGGGTAAATTCAGTTCACGCCAGCCGAACAGCCATGGCGCGTATCTGTGATATAGTGTGGGAAAAACCACCATCCTAACAACTGAAGCCAATCAGTGGGCCCGTTATATCTTTCTTACTCCTGACGTCTCCTATTTACCTGGCCCTCATTACAAGCTGGAGTACCTCGGGCTATACAAAGAATAAACACTGGAGAAAGTAGCTTTATGAGAAAAAACCCTCTGCATCCTCACCTGTCCCGAAAAACTGAGAAAACTCTCAAAACATGCTAATGAAAGGGTTTGTAAGTCAAAGCTGAGAAAGGTAGTTGCAAGAGTAGAATCAGTCTTTCTGAGTTGATTAAGACTGAAATAAAGTTAACCCTTTGTGGTGAAGCTAGACGTTGGGTTTTATAAAACGATACTGTGTGATAAAGAAAAAAATGTAAAATCAGACTTTCTGAGTTGATTAAGACTGAAAGAAAGTTAACTCTTTGTATCTAAGTTTGAGTTCAGCTTTATCAAATGATGCAGTACGAAAACCACAGAACACCGTCTTTGTTAGTTGATAGGCTTTCTCAGAAAGTTAACTCTTTGAATTGTAAGTTGGAGTTGAGCATTGTGAGACGGTGCAGTATGAAAACCTCAGAACGCCATCTTTCTCAGTTGATTATTGCCCGTCGCTGCCTCTGTCTGGGGTTAATGAATGAATCTGCATTATGGCGACAGTCCTATTCTCCATTCACCCAACCCCGTGGGCTTGCACAAGCATTGTTGAAATATGTTATTAGCTGTGTTCGTTGCTTTAATTGGACCTACATACTCTCGCCATGTTGACCTCGTTTCTCTGCAGGTTTTCCTTTGGTAGGGGCCAACGGAGACAACTCCGCGCAGGTATTTGTTTAAAGTAAAACTTCTTTAGGAAAATATGACGGTTTAATTTGGTTTCGTTTAAATGCTTCTTTGTTCAAAGTTGAAATTACACTCTTTTCAGAGTGAACTGAAATGAAAGAGGTCATGGGGATTTTCCAAATGGGATTTACGGACGAAACAATCTCATTTGCGCTTGTACAACGTGCATTGCGAATGAGACAATATGCACTTGTAAACATGCTATTACAGATATAATAAATTATTGTCTGAATAAACCCGTATATTCAGAATTAGTGTTATGCGTATATTTTAATTATTTACCCATGGACTTAAAGATTTAATGGATTTAACATTTAAAAGTTTTCTTGAATTACTCCCTGTGGGAACCATTAGCAAACATCGGTTAATGACTTCAACTTGTGACTATAGTTATACCATCTGTTCGAATGGCATGTCGGTCTTTCACATGAAGGTCACCTCCCATCCCTCCTTGCAACCAATGTTACACAACTTCTATCAGATGCTGTGATATTTCCTTTTATGTCTGGGAAACTGTACGTAAAAGACCCCTAGCTGCTAACATAAAAGAATAGCATGTTGTGACATGGGGTTTATCATCTGATGCTCTAAACAGTGAGCGAGATATGCCGTACCGTATGGTTGATACAGACTCGTCAAACAATGTATTGCAGTGTCCTTGAACTTGAAGTAGTGTTAACATGCCCACATCCATTTGGTTCGGGTATGTCCCCCCCCCCCCCGGATTCCGCGCCTTAAGAGGAAGGCACCTAATCCGGGGCGGAAAAGTGACAAAAAATAAAGAGAGAGAAAAGCGGTGTCCTTAAAGCACTTCTCCTTTTATACACGATCTTTCACAGAAATGTGGAATGATCCGTGGTACTGATGTAGGAGTCTTGAAAAAGGGGAACAGGGATATTTTAATACTGAAAAGGGGTCAAAATTGTATCTAAGACAGAAGAGTAATGGATAAAATGGTGTACTAAGCGGATTCTATATAACTAAGTGCGTTCACGTTTAATTTGGTGTTTGTAAAATACGATGCAATACTTCTGTCACTATACACCGCGTCACAAGAAATGGTACATTGAAACATGAGTGTGTCCAATTGAAAAAGTCCAACAACTGCCTTTCGAAACTTTTGTACCGTGAACACAATAAAGTAAAGTATTTCACTTCATATATATTTTTTAATATAGTTGCCACGGTATCTAAAATAGCTAAATAAACGTGTGAAAAACTTTTTTAAAAACGCTTTACCTCATAAACATTCAGTATTCGAAATATTGTCTTCAACACCTGTATGACCGGTTTTTGTTTTTTAACCCCAGAAGAAAGATTATTGTTAAAAACGATGATGCCGTTTGAATAGACGCGAGGTATAGTAATTAAAACACATATCATATACATGCTAAGTAACACATGCTTGGCATGTTATTTGAGATCGTGTTTGACTGAGCTGGATGTGATTGTCATACTGGCGCCCTAGATTACTTATATCTACAAATTAGTCAGTTGGAATTAATGTAACTATATTGTCTGTTACGATAAAGTATATTGTAATCTGATCCAGTGCTTATAAAACACCACACTTTAATACTGAACTCGAGTATGCAATTAGTATGGTCTTATCATCACGTTTGTATAAACATATAGCTACACATTAAGACGTTTGCAAGCACAGCTCAGGAGCCAGTTATACATATGAAAGATAAATTTTATTTTACAAAGTTTTAATATTTTTAAAAAATGGTGCTTCCGTCCGTTTGTCTATTATTCTGACTAATTATTAGATGAAACTAGCTGAATATACATTCAGAATGTTGAGCAGAATGTTGATAATATTGGGTAGACCATGCTGAATGTTAAGGAGAGCATTCAGAATGTTGAAGAGAGCATGCAGAATGTTGAGCTGAGCATACAGAATGTTAAGGAGAGCGTGCAGAATGTTGAGCACAGCATCCAGTGTTAAGGACATGCAGAATGTTGAGCAGAGCAAGCAGAATGTTGAGCAGAACATGCAGAAGGTTGAGCAGAGCATACAGAAGGTTGAGCAGAGCACACAGCATTTTGAACAGAGCATACAGAATGTTAAAGAGAGTATGCAAAATGTTGAGCAGAATAAGCAGAATGTTGAGCAGAGCAGACAAAATGTTAAGGAGAGCAGGCAGAATGTTGAGCATAACATGAAGAATGTTGAGCAGAACATGCAGAATGTTGAGCAGAACATGCAGAATGTTGATCACATTTTTTCTCTTTCCAAATTTAATTTGCTGGTTACTCCCCCTTTTCGTTTTTAGGCTGTATTATTGTAAATTATTGATTATATCATAAGTACAAAGTTAATTTGGTGTGTTTAAAATACGAAATGAATAAACGAAGATAATTATCTAATTTCTGGTGTGTTTAAAATACGAAATGAATAAACGAAGATAATTATCTAATTTCTAAGGTTTATTACTCGAGGAAAAAAGATCGTACTTGAAAGAGGTGATTTTAAAAATGCTGGCAAATTACGGAGCAATTGGATTGATTTCAGAGAATCTCATCCACTCGCGTCTGTGCACAGCGATATGTTTCTCGTATTTTCACCATCTTGCCGACTCACTACAACTCCACAAACGCGAGGGTTTCCATTTTCATTTCCCTACAAAGAAGCTGTAATTGGTTCATTATAGTTGTATGGAAAAATGACTCAGATTATAGAAGATTGGCCTGGCTTGTTTGATTAAGTATTTCACGAAGCTTTCCTAACAAACTTGTTCGGCGAGGGTTTCTGATTTCTTTTGTCGCCGCAATTTATCTGGATAATTGCTTCATTATGCCTGTAAGAATATGTGCGGACTTGGTCCATGGAGTTAGCGCCTCTTTGTGCCTTTAATTAAATGTTTTATTAAAATATGACGCTACAGACCTGTCGGTAGTCATTGTACCTGTAGCAGCGAGTCGAAGCAATCGCAAGCACAACGACAAAGGCGATTAATAACCTATAAACGTGTCCAGAAATAATGAGTACCAATTATAATAAGACTGCATAGTGATAAATTACGCAGGGTTTAGCGGGTCGACATTTACAACGGAGGTATGAACAGCACGGCTGATGGGTAAAATATACCTCGGCAAGGTGCACAATCTCCAATTTAGGCAGATGTTGTTTTGAGGACTCCCCTGTCTAAACACAATTACGGGCAGAATGGAACATCTGTATTGCGAGAGACACCAGCTTAATTGCTTTCTGCGTGGAAATGATTCTCTCAATACAAAGCTTAAATCGGCTTTAGATTTGCCGTGTCGAAATTTACCCAATTATGTGATATGCTTTTTTTCTCTCCTTTCAAGGCCATGCAGTTAATTTGAATGTTGTTGTCTGTTAACAGGTGCTGCATTATAATGTTGTATAAAGGGACATTTGTGGAAATGTTGCCTGTATTTAATTGTGTACTTAAGTGTTACTTAACATTCTTGGTCCGGCGTTTGTATACTTTGTACTTACGTTAAAATGTCTGGTGCATGCCCTCTCTTTTAGTTTGCCAGATGCACAACTAGTGAATCAAAATCTGCAGTGTGTGTTGCTTGGTCTATGACGAAATGCATTTAAAAGACCATTTGCTGCTGATAGAGAAAAAGTAGCCTATTTTTGTTTTGTTTAAAGACACCACTAGAGCACATTGATTTATTAATCATTGGCTATTGGATGTCAAACATTTGGTTATTTTAACACGTAGTCAAGTGTGAGTCAGCCTCCAATGGGTAAGTAGCCTATTTTGACAGCGGGTTTCGTGTGTAGACCATGTGTCGCAAATACAATGATTGATTGACACTTAGGCTCGGTATCTCGTTGACAGTTCAGACTTGATTCACTGCTCGTTATCCTTTTTTTTAGCAGACCTGGAAATAAGCGGGCTATTACGGACTTAGTCCAGTACAAATGTGTCAGTTTAGAAGATTTGACACTAACAATGTTAATATTATTTTTTAGCAGACCTGGAAATAAGCGGGCTATTACGGACTTAGTCCAGAACAAATGTGTCAGTTTAGAAGATTTGACACTAACAATGTTAATATTATTTTTTGTCGGTCGTTTTGTTCGACACGAGTTTAATTTTAAGTAAAAAATCTACATTTATGTGTAATAATCGACTCGTTGCAATAATGTGTATTACAGAAATAAACCTCAGTTAAATAATATAATACATAAACTATAAAACCTAAATTGCATTTTTAAACTGTGCATATTAAATACTGTTACAGGGACAATTCGTATGTCCGAAACAGATTGAATGACAATGAAAGTTGTAAAAGCATCACGTGGGGTAAATGGCTTTTTATGTACCCTCTATGTGTTCTTTTACCTGAGAAATGCTTCTACGACGAATTTATTATGTTGACATGTTAAACTATATAGTTAATTAATCAACGCAATGCAAGAAAATAAAGATTAACAATTTATTAACGAATCCGTGCCACGTGAACGCGAAAGAAGTCACTTGATAGCGACGAAATTATTTTTAGTTCTTTGGATAAAACTATTTTTAACTGCAAATGTTTGTAACACAAAATTATCAGAAACATATGTCGATTAAAACCCAATTTTTTTAAACCAAAAATAAATGTAGTAAATAAATAATAATAAACAAGGATATCCACTCTCGGAACAGCCGATCGTTGGTTTCACTTACATGTGGTTGTAAATTGTTAAAAATTACAGACAGAGGTATAAGAAATTTTTTCTCAACCTACCGGGGTATAAATGTTTTGACCAACGGCAAACAACCAATGGGTTTAAAGAATGTTTACATAGAGGCAAGATAGTGGACATTTTAACAGATAAAAAAACAAAGGTTATTTATTTGCCAAAAAATACACATTTTATAGGCATACATATATAATAATAATTAACGTAATATAATGTGCGCCTTGTGGGGAATGGTGAACAGAATCAATAGTAAAATATTATTAATACATGCATAATAACAAAATATTATACAATACAATAATGAATAACTCATGTAACACTATTATCTGCTCTGTGAGTAGTAGCAGTGGTTAAATATTTACTAAGTTTAATTAGTGGTTTTACGTTATTGCTGAATAGAGCACATTGGTTTAAACTCGAGTTGAACTATGGATAAGATTGACCGTCAACGAGAAATCAGGCAATAATATATTGCGATACTATGATCTGGTTTATTCGACATTATATGACATTCTTTGTAATGGCACACTCACCTAAAATGTTAGGTTCGACACTAGTGTGTGTCCGCCTCAAGATCGCTTCGTCGTATGATTTAAGTCAATCTCTGAGCATTTATTTCCCCGTTTCAGACAATAACCCACGTGTACATGTGTATAAAAAAACCCGATGTTTCTTCTATATAAGATTAATATTTAAAACTTAATGTACTATAACAGACATTCTGTACGATACTTCGGTTAGCGCGACACCTTGCTGCTTAATAATAATGGGGAAAAAGTAGCCTTTGTGCTGACAGCACGTTGCTTTTATCATGCTGTAGACCATGTCATAAGTACCATAAGTCTGGCACCTAATATTCTATTAACAACAAAAGAGCTGGAGTTTTGATAAACATGTTTATATTTCCCCATTCCTATGGTCCAGTTAATACATTCTATAAACATTTGTCCATGTCCATTATACTACATTAGCGTTCTGTTGTCACTGCTGTTATGCGGACAAGTGGTCCGTGCGTCAGCCTGCCATGTCGATAGTGATTAATAATTTTACTCATGACACAAATGGACGGTTTGTGTACTGTAGTGTTGTCAGATACATCGGAGGGAACTGACGAAGAGGCTATCTTTCACAACATCAATGCGAACTGTATCAAGTGGACGATTGTATCCACAACAGCGTTCAGAAAGCTTTAAGTGCATGTGTAGACGTTAATTTGCGTCTGCCACTCATCTCACTCCTAGAACCATCTCAGCTTAAAACACTTTTAATTTAGCCCTAACAGTGTTTGTTTTGTTAATGTGTTGCAGTCGTTGTAATTGTAAATCGATATGTTATATGGAGGTGGAAACAACTACAAGGGGTACTGGCAGGGACGGAGGCAGAACTTTTAGAGGGGTTTCAAATATTAATATTTTTAATGTTAGCGTGACCAAAGTTATCACTAAATTATAATGGTGGGGGTAAAAATCGTTACCCAGGAGGAGTGGAGGAGTCTGGTCTCACTTACATCTGTCTGTGTATTAGGATCGAATCTACCTCGAGGTATGGGAGATGGGGACGTGTACACCACTTGCACCTACTTGTCCTATCTTGTCTGTGAGAAAGAGCATATATTATTATTAAACACAGTTTTCTGCTTGACAGGAAGATCAGCCTACTAGTATGTAAGGACAGTGTGTTTGTTCCCTTACTAACAATATCCTCTACACTGGACAACTAACATGGGAACCTTGTTTTGTGCTCAAGACAGCGTGCTTCAACGTTAGATATAAGTACGAAAAGTACCAACCAACCATCCATCCATCCATCCATCCATCCATCCATCCATCCATCCATCCATCCATCCATCCATCCATCCATCCATCCATCCAACCAACCAACCAACCAACCAACCAACCAACCAACCAACCAACCAACCAATTACGGTGGAGGAAAATGAAAATAAGAGTAATGTTCAGAGCAACACCTGTTCAAGCAGACATTAGGGAAAGCAGTAAAATTGCATTTGGAAGCCCATCACTGGTGCTTTATGACACGAGCACATTAAATATGCATACTATCGAAATTGTATTTCTAATGATGTGTGGACGCGATTAGACCCGTCATCCACTCTATTAAGCGAACTGACAATCGGCTCGGAAACGTAGCCCGGTCTCGTTTTGTGCAGTGTAATTGGCACACTCTTGGGTTACACGATGTTCAAATTAGAAAATAAGCTCTCACTTGTTCGGGGCTGAGATGGGAAATTTGAACAGCTTGCAAATTACATTTAGAATAGTGTCAATAAATTGGAGGCTTGTGAGAAAGTTGGAGAAGACCTCTGTACCGGGCTAGCGGGCTGGGGTTTACTGGACGCGTTTCTACGTGCTGTTTACATAACGTGTTTTCTTTTAAATACCAGTCTTGATGTCAGGTTTAGGATGTTCGTAACCTCGACCTTCACTCGTAAGGCTAAACGACTCCTTCTTAACTAATACCACAAGACTAAATCTACTTCTGGAATGTTCGTACCACATAGTTAAATCTACACCTGCCTTAGTTGCGCAGCTGTCGGGACTCAAGACTGGTAGATACTGGGATCAAATCTCAGTCGATCCATGGGATTTAAAATCTCGTTACCGGTCCCAACCCAGAGTGAGTGCCCTGCAAGGCTTAATGGGTAGATGTTCACCAAACGCACAGACTAGTGGTAAAAATCTGGTTTTTGTCAAAGGCCGTGGTATGTGCTATATTGTCAGTGAGAAAGCGCATATAACATAATCGAAAAGAGTAGCCTATGTGGCGGTATCGGGTTTCCTATAAAAACCATGAATCGCAAATACCATGTCTAACTCCTAATCATCAACGAGAGATGCCACTAAGTATTCACAAAACTTGAGCGCATCTTGCCACACCGCCTGGTAATAATTCATAATTAGAACACGTGTCTACTTTAAGTTTTTTCCCAGACCAATGATAAATGTGTATAGATGTTTATGGAATATACAGAATATGTGCATACACTGTGCAGCTTCATTTAAACCATCTAGAAAAGGAACATTTCTTCGTTGGTTGTTCTTTTCCTTCGTCTAGTCATGTCAACAGAAATATTTGTTCTAAAATCATCATGTATATTGGCCATATCGCACTGCGATAAATTCGGCGATGGAAATCATTTTGCAATTACCTAATTTAGCGGCCATTACTGTTTATGATATTTTGTGGTAGGAAGTCTATAGATGTTTTATAGGAGGAAGTCTATAGTTGTTTTGTTGGAGGAAGTCTATAGATGTTTTGTAAGAGGAAGTCTATAGATGTTTTGTAGGAGGAAATCTATAGATGTTTTGTAGGAAGTCTATAGATGTTTTATAGGAGGAAGTATAGATGTTTTGTAGGAGGAAGTCTATAGATGTTTTGTAGGAGGAAGGCTATATATGTTTTGTAGGAGGAAGGCTATAGATGCTTTGTAGGAGGAAGGCTATAGATGTTTTGTAGGAGGAAGTTTATAGATGTTTTGTAGAAGGAAGTATAGATGAACATGTTGCGGTGAGGACACTGGCAATCTCACCTGCGTGGATTCCCCCACTCGCGTGTCAGCCACACCACGTGTAATCAGGCTAATACGAAGCAATCTAATTTGTTTCACTTTGATCTGACGATTGCTGGCCCCATCTGATTACTTGCGCATCTCATCAGGCGGCATTGGCTTCACTAGTTCTATGGCTTTACCTGCAAATTAGCTACATTATTTCATGTGCTTTAGCCACCACATTCAATAATGATGCTGTCTCCCAGACATAACAGATATTGCTTAGAACTTCATCATCATTATAAAGGCCCTGTTTGGGTTGCCGATTCTGATGATGGTTTGCGGAATGGTTGCAAGTTAATGGTTGTAAACAACTTTAAGGTGTTAAAAATGGAAATAATCTCCCATCGCACTGATTTCAATTTGTTACCATGACGAACGTTCTTGAGCTGGTTTCTGATAGAAGCATATTAAGGAGTTAGAGGTTGTTTTATTATATCCCGATAGTGCAGGATATGTTCCAAACTTTATTAAGCACCTCATACTACTATTTTGGAGTGGTTCATGAGTGCAGGTCCTAACCATATTGCTTATTCATACCACTATTATGGAGTGGTTCATGAGTGCAGGTCCTAACCATATTGCTTATTCATACTACTATTATGGAGTGGTTCATGAGTGCAGGTCCTAACCATATTGCTTATACATCCTTTGGTGTCTGTCTTCGGCAGATATGATTTTGATTACGACAGTAGTTTTATCGTTCATGTCCATGTCCCTGAAAATATAATTATTTTAGTTAGTATTTTATCACTGTGCAAGACAAGTCAAGAAAATGTTGACAAACCGTCACCGTTACATCAGTCCTTTCAAAGAAGACCTGTGCTCAAACATTTAATAAATTTGTTTTTATTTAACGACACCACTAGAGCACATTGATATATTAAACATCAGCTATTGGATGCCAAACATTTAGTTATTTTGACATGTAGTAAAGTGTGAGCCAGCTTTCAACGAGTTTTAAACATTGTCATCTGATTGAGAGCCCGACGCCCATTTAATAAAGATTTCCTTTATTTAAAAACATTTCTAAACTTATTTATATTATAGACGAGGAGTTTTATTATTTTTTTGATAACTCAATACACACAATTAAGAGTGGCATCCTAATTCTCTTGATTCTTCCCCACTTGACCTATTTTACTATCAATATTGTTAGATTCATTGGAGAACATCCGTGTGTGAAGGAGACACTTTTCAGATCCGAGTGAATATTTAGTCCACGCAGACGACACTGTATCGCTCCCTCCCTTCTTTATTGCCTGGGAACGTATGTCACCGTCACAGTTGTAGAAACTTTGTAACGACATTAATCAGAGACCATCCGTGCCATAATTCACTTTTATGAGATAAAGATTCCCTGATAAAGTTTATGATTGTTTGCAGACGAGAGGCACCCCACAGAATGGCATGCCCCGATCAATGAAACAAAGCTTCGTTACCGCCGAGCTGGTTGACATGCCCCGAACTATCGTTTGAGGACCTAGGAAGTATGAATCATGATTTCCCGCTATTGCCTCTTCAGACAACGGGCTCACTTCTCTCCAACAAACGGAACGGTTCAGAGTTGCTCCCGAGTCAATAGATCGTTGGAAGAATTTTGTAATGAAGGATTTCGTTATCGTTCCGAGGCACGTACGGAACAATAACGAGTTTTTCCATTTGAATTGACTCCCTTGATGAGCTCTCCGGCGAGAGGGCAAACGGATAAGTTTTACGATAGCTTTCCTCTTCCGCTTCTGTCAGTCTGACATGTTCCCCAGTACCAGGTTATGGCCCAACTCAATTTATCACATGAATCTCAACAAGAGATCGGCCAGAGTCAGTCTGTCGAAGTCCTGCTCAGAGGAATTGTAGTTACCAACCGCGCACGCAAGACGAAATTATCAACACCAGCTGATTAAAGTTATGTATACATGCATATTTATTTATATTTATAATAACAGGGGGAAGACTGAATAGGGGAGCCATTAGTCATTTGAACGTGTGGGCGCCTACAACGTTCTTAATAAACATGTAAATTTTAAGGCGCCTCTTAACACAAAAAGGGCGGCGCAGATGCCCCCTAGTCCCGCCCGGCTGCGCCAACCCTTAATAAATACATTTGGTGTCTTATGGTACATTCATGGTAATGGTTTTGATTTTTTAATGATAATAATATTAACTTTATTAATCGCTATTAAAATAGCAATATTTGTTATTGCACGAAACGCCCATACAGAGCCTGTTCAAAATACAATACACGACAAAATACATTTGTTACCATTTGTTTTAAACAGGCGATAAGAAAAACCCCCACTCCAAAACGTGCCTTATGTTGAATTAATGACAATAAAAATTAATGATAATAATAATGTAATAATAATAATAATAACATCTGTGTATAGAGCGATTCATGTGCATCCAAAGTTTGTTTTATTTAACGACACCTCTAGAGCACATTGATTTTTAACCTTATCATCGGCTATTGGACTTCAATCATATGGTCATTTTGACATATGTATTTAGAGGAAACCCGCTGCCGCCACATTGG
>JAULBS010087696.1:8696-33497 GCA_032355785.1 Symmetromphalus regularis | reverse complement strand
CAAAGTGCGCGTTGTAGTAAGAAAAGGGTTTTAATTATAAAATAAAAGATCAGCTAAAAGTAGTCAGTTATATTTTACACACACACACACACACACAGACACACACACACACACACACACACACACACACACACACACACACACACAGACACTCACACACACAGACACACAGACACACACACACAGACACTCACACACACAGACACACAGACACACACACACAGACACTCACACACACACACACTAAATTAGCATTAATTAAAGCAATTTACTAGCAGAAAAGAAGAAAGCATTCACATGGATATAAGATTACATAACGAGATCCCGCAGAATACCGAATATGTTAAACGAGTGTGTTTTCAATCGTACATCACGAGCGAAATCGATAATATAATCGGTATTATCGGTTATAATATAATCGGTATTCAACGGGATCGAGTCTTGTAATCTATTTATTACAACATGTTATAGAGTTCCTTTACAGGAAAATAATTATTTTATGATTTTCTTTTGCAATTGAAAACATCGAAGAAAACAAAAAAGCGCAAGAATTCTAAGTTCCGCAGTACTCATTTAATATTACAATTACGTACAACTCTATGAAGTCATCAAGTTCTAACAGTATGTTCCCTTATGAAAAGAAAAAGGCACATTTGTCAAATGATTTTTTAAAAATAAAATTAATAAACAAATAATAATATAAGGGAACTTTATAACACGGTGTAATAAATAGATTACAAAACTCGATATCGTAGAATACCGATTATATTACATCTCGTGTGTTTTAAATCGTCATAATGGAATTAGTAATAGTTTACCTAATAATTATTTATGTTGGAATACATCTTCAGTTAAAGGAAATGAATTGTTGTTCAATGACGTCACAGTGATTATGACGTAATGATGACTTAAAGGTGTAAAGAAAGGATTGACATCCAAGCATGTTTATTCAGTGACTATTAAGTGTCAGACATAAGAGATATTTTTTAAAAACATATTTTAAACCCATACTCCCACGGACACTTGACCTAATTAATTTCCAAATAAAGAATTGATTTTAAATATAAACATCTGATTTGTCCATAGAAATACTTCATTAAGCTACTTACATAACCACCGCATTTCGCTTATTATCAATATTTAAAAAATAATAATAACGAATTATGCTCACGGACACATAAATCATAAACCATAAACTCGACATGGAATTCCCTATACCATGGTATAAAAGCGATATCTAGTATCATAATTCCATAAGGAATGGCGTGTACTTTTGTGCGTTTTATTTCTTTTTGTGTTGTTATTGCGTGGTGCACAAGGGAGAGACTTAAATCAAATACCTGTCTGTCTTCAATATATTGGGTAGAGTCTAACACACATTCAGTGTACGAAACGTTTACGTGGTAATGTACAAAGTATGCTTTTGTGTTTAAATATAGATCTTTATTATGCTTGGGAATACCACAGAAGCATTATACCCGATTGCATGCAAATATAAACTTATAATCAGCCGTTTGAAAAGATTTCACATTTGGAGCTGAATGTAGCTCAAATGGTCGAGTGTCCGCCTGTGAATCGGTCGGTCGTCGGATCGATCCTTCTCAGTGGACCCATTTGCAGTTTAGGCTATTTTCCGTTCCAGCCAGTGATTCACAACTGGTTCATCAAAGACCGTGGTATGTGCTGTCCTGTCTGTGGGACTGTGCATATAAAAGGCCCTTGCTGCTTATCGGAAGGAGTAGCCTATGTGGCGGCAGCGGTTTTCCTCTATAGGCATATGTCAGAATGACCATATGATTGACGTCCAATAGCCGATGATAAGATATAAATCAATGTGTTCTAGAGGCGTCGTTAAATAAACTAAACTTTACTTTACTTTGGAAAATATTTATATCAACGATTTAATGATTTAAATAATTAATATAAATTTATCTATAAATTATAATAACTAATTAATTCATAAAAAGGTATTTATTAATTTATATTTGTATAAAAGGTCTGGGAAAATGTATCGATATTAAGTAATTATTTATACAACATAAAACACGGCCTGTCAGATTAATTATTTTCTACAGAAAATGCTTGTAGATTTCATTGTGCTAACTACGCCCATTCAAGACGTTTGTTCATTTCCTTTTCTTTAACACGTATATACATCACACTGCGTTATGTTCACATACTAGTAACAGGAACTAAGTGATGTTGGCTTTGTTAACATGCTAATGGTATTTGAACAAACATCAGCGGATTCCCATTATTCAATATGCACTCTTTAAAATGAAAATTAACATACTTTGAATACATAGTTTATTATTGCTAAAAGATAATTAGATTTAATATATTAATATAATTATATTTTAAAAGGTTTAAATTAGCAATATTTTTTATTAACAATTGTTTTAATTTAAATAACACCAGATTATAATTATTTGAAATACAATCTTTAAAACTGTAAATTAACATACTTTGAATACATTGTTTATTAGTGCTAAAATGTAATTAGATTTAATGTATTAATATAATTATAATTTAAAAGGTTTATATATATATTAATTAACTCTATTTTATTAACAATTGTTTTAATTTGAATAACACGAGATCGTAGTTAAAAATTGATTACATATTAATGCATTTATAAAGGCGACATTTATCTATATATTAAAATGAAAATAGGTGTTTAGGTAATATTATTTTCAAATGCATACTATGCATTTTAAACTTTTGTCAAATAATAATAATAATTCAGAAAAAATATATAGTTTTGCCAAATGAAAACACAAACTTAGTTATAGGATTAAATCTACAAATATTTTTTAGTCTTTGACCATTTAATTATTTATTGTACTAAAATCACTTACAATGCTTTTCATGAAACTATATGTTATATTATTGAAAATACAATAAGATAAAAACATAAAAAGGAAACTACAATTTTAAATAATAAGGCCCAATATAATTTATATATAGGTTAGAACAAATTCCGATATCTATTTGCTTATATTTTAAAATTAATAATAAATTAGTTTTTAAATGCATTAAAAATAAACATTTGTGCCCTAAACATTTTGTCATATTACTAATTTAATTTATGTTGCATTTGTTTTTAGAGTGAAAACCCAAATTTTTTATAATACTTTTGTATTCCTCTTATGTTACCGAATGGTTGCCTTGGATGAAAATTAATAAAGATGTGCTCTGTTCTGTTGTAGTGTATGATTTAAATAATTGTTCTAAAATTGAAAAATAATTTAAAACTAATATTTTAAAATAATGACATAGTGATAAGGATTTAAACAGTGTAAAAAAAACCCCAAAAATATCACATTATTGACAAATTTAATTTTGAATAAAAAAGACCCAGGCTACTCCTATTAATTGCGAGTTTGTACGTAACCTGAGGTACTTCCCACCCATCCCATTGGGAGCACCGCACTTTGGCCAGCTACTCGAAAACATTGAGCCACTCCACGAAGCTAATTTGTTCAAATTTCACCCATCTTTGATCGAGTTCTCCTCTCCATTCGGCATGCCAGCTACATTATTTTAGCACATGCAATCTTGCAACATAAAGAGAAAAAACTCAAAGTGGATTAGAAGAGTGGTCGGCAGCTCAGTACTTTCATCGTTTTGAATGTCGCTATTAGATGCAGATCCCGAGCGATTGATTGAAAACTGCATCTCCTGGTGGTGTTGGTATTCATACGATAAATGCCGCGTCTTGGCATCTTTGCTTCTTCTATAATAGTGCAGCTCGAGGCTCGAATAAGAACGTTGGCCCCCGTTGACAGCCTAAGGCCTGCCACGATTCGATACCATGTTCATTTCCGAAACGCCAAGGAAATTAAGTTGAGGCAAAACATATTCTTTAAAAAGATGAAACACAGTCAAAACCTTAGAAGACCTTTTCCTTTACTCTTTTGAAAAAAAATCGTAATTTTCAATCTCGTAAAAAGACCGTATGATTCTTTTATTTATTTTATTATTTTTTTGTCTTCAAAATTTTTAAAAACTGAATTACCGAATGAATTGCTACACATTTTCTCTATTAAATCCAAATCTCGAATAATAATAATTTACAAAAAATAAAAGATGTTATGGGCGTAACGGGAATACAGATCTTAAAAGAAAATTAACCCGCTCCAACGGCAATAAAAAAAAATGTTCTAGACCCCTATTAACAAAAATCGTCTTTTGTAGTTTAATTTTGCTCGTTTTAGCCCACATTACAACTGATTGTTAAAGTTGTCATTAGACATTTAGGAAACTAATGAACTTCTGTGATTGTGTTGCAAACAGATCCTTGCGATAGTTCAACGAGTCAATCAAACTACTCATTTCTCTGCCTCGTTGAGTCCGAACATCCCTTAAGATCGTATCGCCAGGGTTTTTGCGGAGCACCGAATTACAACGATGTGTGTTATTACGCGCCTGGATGCGCGCAGTGTTAGGAGCGTGAAAAGGCGTTACAAACCGATTGGTCTCGCGTGCCTATAGCGCTCTTTACAGAACATCTCCCAGTCGGAGTTCACATTATTAAATCCATTCAAAACATCAATTTATTTACACAAAAGTAAACTAGATTTTTTTTTTAAAGCTGCACGGGTGAAAACGTTTTCTAGCCGTTTTTGTTACTCGCACTTTGTCGTATATCAAACCGTCAGGTGAAATGTATAATTCACAGCGGAAACTCCAACACCTGTCAAAGCAAATTTCTTCTGGTGACACCAAGGAGAATGAGTTGTCATCATTTTAACTCTATGTCAAACAACAAAGTTGTATAAATATTTATCTTAAAATAAAATTAATTCAAACTTTGCCAATGATTTTTAAGAAATTTCCTTTTAATATAAAACTTATTGAAAATCATGTAATATTTGCTAGAAAGAAATTATTAATATTTACAGTTCTATTAATATTAATTTCTATTGTTGACTTTACGTATTATATATGTATAAAATTATTTGAATGTATTTATAGTATCTTATTGTTTAAATTGCAATACAATTTATTTATCTTATTAAATATTATTTTAAATATATTAATATATCGTTGTTATTATTAGTTTTTAAAATAATGCCAAATAAGTTGAATAACTGATGTCAGAACCAATCTTGTGTATATGTTTCAAATGATTTATGTTTTCTTTCGTTTAGTTTCAATACACATCTTAAAAATGAATAGATTATCATATTAAACAATAAACAAATGTTTTACGGTATTTTAAATCATTTTATCATAATTATATGTTTATGCAAAACAGATCTGTATAAATAGTATACAGTAAAGTAAAATTAATTCAAATATTGCTAGTAATTTTTATCAATATTCCATTTGATTTCTTTTTATTTGGCGGATGATTGTTTAAGCACTTTAAGATTAAAAAAGTCAATTCATTTGATAATCCAAGCGTTTCATTGATTAAACTTGTGTTTTAGGCTTAACGAGATTTTTTTTATACTGATAATATTGGTTAATACTTAGCATGCATTGAATTAACCTAACACATTATTTGAATAGGAATGTTTTTATCTGGTTGTTCTCAATTTGAAAACACTTTAATATGAAAATAGCAATATTAAACAGATTAATTATTCAAGTATACTATATGACACTATAAAAACGCAAGCGTGTCGTATAAAAAGGCTTTGATGCAAGGAAAGACCAACATTAAATGGTTACATTTTCTTTCTGATATTTTTAGTTGAATTTTTAAACAAGAATATCTTTTAAAAAAAAATGTTTTATTGGTATTAAAAGGTTATTTTTTTTCTAACAGTTTTACCTGAATTTTTAAACCAAAATATCTTTTAAAAAAGTAAATGTTTTATTGATATATGTTTATTGTATACACATTTTTATGTTTATATTATCATAGCAATAATAATGTAAAATAATACATTTTATATTTATCATACAAAATTGTACAGAATTCTGCGTAACGTTATATGATATTGTTAATTACAATATATAGAAACTTGTTTTTTTAATATAAAGAATCATGTTTTATACTTTAATTTTCAGTCACACTTATCCATAAATTATATGAGAGATGATAAATAATAATATTTTATTATTAATAGTAGCCTTTAATAAATATTATTATTAAAAAGTCACAATGGTAAACGAATTAATATTTCTACCACAATGTTAGAACTTTCGTACAAACCTCTTAAATTATTAAAGGCGAAACATATTAATATTAATTCATTACAATTGTTTTCTATATTGTTTTACAATTTTATTTATTTACAATAATATAGTTTGTATTTTAATTAATATATTTCAAATTTTAATATTTAATTTAATGAAGCAGACAATATTTAACTTTTTCCTTCAATCATGATTCTTTTTTTGTAAAATATATATCAGCATGATTGCTTACGATTAACCATTTATATATTTTAATTAATAATTTAGTTACTAATTACAATTCTGCAAATGTATACCGATGATTAAGAAAATATTTATTCCTCTTAAGATTTCTATTATGAACATCAATTAATTGTTTCTTTGTTATTTTATTTTATTTTATTATATTATTTGCATACAATGCGTTCTATTTTTGTAATCGAATGAAAGAAATATGCTTTTCTTAAGATTTCTATTCTGTGCATCAATCATTTGTTTAAAAAAAATCATATCAATTTTGCTACAATATGGTATATATATATATTTTTTCCCATTAATGTCTAAGATTTCTATTATAATTTATATACATGCATTATTTATTAAACATTGTTATCATAATGTTTTATTATATTCGTTGTATATGCATGTATTTATAGAATTATGTATACATTTATTCATACAATGCCATGAGCTGGTTACTTTTATGTACATCATTTATTAATTATGTTTCTAAGAAAATGTCATCTTCATGTTAGTTTATTATATATATGTATATATGTATTCATATACTAATATCGAATACCGGCCTTGGATTTAATAAAGTTCTGTTCCATATCTAATAAAGGTTTTTTCATGGTCGACCTCACCGTGAGTGCATACTTTTACACGTCAATGGAATACCAGAAATACAGCCATAACGAAAGTGGGTCTCTTACTATTTTAAAACTTTTTATGCTACTTCTTCATACACTAGTCTACCCATTCACCCTTTCTTTTGCTTTGGCCATAAGCCCAGTATTGACATGGATCGTTATAAACGTTTTAAAAACGCGCCAGGAAATACCGGGTACTTTATAAACCGTATTACTGCTTACTGAAAGGAACAAAAACCGCTGTTTAGTTTTCATAGAAAAGTTCGTGTTGAAAACGTCCACAGATCGTAATGTAATTTGTGTCGAACAAGAAAAGCGTGAAAACCAGTGCGGGGTTTGACTAAGGATAAATAATACACAAAGATTAGATGTATTGTTGGTACAAAATCAACATTATTCAGTAGTGCATTTAACACTAATGATTTTGCTGACACCTGAAAACTGCAGGTGTTGAGAGGAACAGACACCCTATGTTGTTACAGCCGATAACCACACAGAAAAATTCCACATTTTTAAAAACACCGAGTTCGTGTGGTGCTAAATGCTGAAACAACGGTAATCCTTTGTAGTAGAACATGGAATAATTTTTTCACGGGACTCTGAAATGGTCTAGCCATTTATTGCTTGAAAACACCCTTCTCATTTTGTTAATGAAGAAATTGAAAAAAAAAGCACCATTTTTTAACCATCCTTTCTCCAAAAACAATTCCTTTTTGTGATCTTGGATGTTTTAGTCCTTGAAAAATAAATCTTCATTCAGTGATACATTTAAAAAAAATATTAAAACAAAATAAAATTATTATTTCTTTAAAAATAAGAATTTAACTACAATCCAAATAAAAGAAAAACAATTAGAAATAGAAATAATAAAATAAAAGAAGCGTTAAAATAAAATAATAAGCTTGCTAAAAGGAAGAGAATTTGTAAAAGAATGGTGAAGAAAACATGCTGGGTGTAAGAAGGGTTCAAGTTGATTAAAAGCCGTGTGTTTGAGTGTCAGACGTAACCATTAATCAAGGTTTATCGGAGTTATCTGGGCCATGCGAACTACAGCCTTTCTGTGCCGGGCAACCTGGGGTAGAGATAGCGGGTACCCGACAACATGCAGACCACATCTTAATAACGTACCTGACGATCAAAACATTCTAGTTTTACTCAAGCTTGCTTTGCCCCGATTGTTCTATTTTCAAAAATAACTTTATAATTAATGTATTTATTAGGGAAATAAATAAAATGCTTTTAAAATATTCTAAAATATGTATGTATATTTTTAAACAGTAATTTTAAAATATATTTATCATTATATATAATTTTTCTTCTTCTTTTAAACAGTAATTCCATGAAAAAATTATTTATTTATACAAAATACTGTATAATCTCTTTTTACATTGTTGTTCATAATTATTAGTAGTATTAAATAAAACTGGAGAGGATAGCTTATAAATTTAATATAGAAAATTAATAGACAGTTATTATTACTATTATTATTATTATTATTATGATTATTATTATTATTGCAAAGTATTATTATAAACATTATTATTAATTACAAAAATATTTGCAGATAATATTATCCACATAAATAGAACAAAACAAAAAGGACACGAACATATTAAAGCAGAGCAGTTTAGAATAATAAAGATAAGCGGAAAAACGAAAAAAGGAGCAAAGCAAGAATTAAATAAATAAAACTAATAATTGTTTAAATATATGATATATTTTAAAAACAGATAACTGTTGTCCGTTTATATTAATAAACTGAAAGAAGTAAGAATAAATTAACCAGCCCTTTCTGGAACGAGAGAACACATAATTACAAATAAAGGAAATCATTGGTTCCATGTTGATAAATTTAATATTTTTGTGTAAAACAGAACTTTCGTTTTGTATCTGAGACAAACAAACGAGGAATGTACAACAGCGTGATATGAAATACGCAACTACACTGACCATAATCTTAACACAATGTCAAACTGCGTCAAGAAAAAAAAATGTAAATTTGTAAAACGAAAACAAAAAATGCAATATTTAATTGGAAGAAATATAAACTGATTGTCAAATGTCAAAACGCATCTTTCTCCGTATGCGCAAATACATTGTCCGTTTACATTTTCTAAAATTCGGACGAGGTAAAAATAAGTTAAAGAAAATATTTGTCTATTTGTACAAAACATAAAACAGGCAAAACAAAATAAAAATTCTAAATTACCTCGACGAGAATATTACTCAACTATACGGACATTCTGTTTCGTCCATATGTTCATGCACGCCTTGAGTGTAAACAAAATGTCCGGTTTTCTCTGACAATAAAGCACCCATTTGCGCTTTACAAAACTGCATGCAAAACTAAGAATCTTGAACACAATATTATTAAAGGTTCTTTTTCACGCACAACACGTGCTCTTTTAAGATCTCACTTAGAACATCACAATTAAAAATCGGTCGAGACAATTTTTTTTTGGCCTTGAAGATGTAAAAATCTTTGGTTTTTAGCTATTTGTTTCTGTTTTGTTTATAAAAAAAAAAGAATTAAGCCAACGGAACACATATCTCTCACCTTTTCCACAATATATATAATATATATTTAAAAACTGTATATATATTCTGAACAAGTCGTCTCACAAACTTGCCGTGGAGTGCGGAACGTATTTGTAGTAATTGCCGTCATTCGCCTGCATCGGCGGCGACGACTCTTTAGGCATTGCCAACGGCGACATCTGACCGTACGCTCCGTAATTTTGCATCGTTTCGTACATTTTCATGTCCAGTTTGCTTTCCGACATTAGGTTGTTGATGGAAAAAGGATGATTAAATGAATGGTGAGAGGGCAACTGACCTGGCCCGAGATGTAGTCCCTGTGGGTTCATATCATGAAGTCCAGGATGTTGTAGTTGACGAACATTTGTGAGCTCCGCGGCAGTGCACGACGTGAGAGGTTGTTGTTGCTGCTGCTGCTGCTGCGGAGTTGGAGTGTTGTGTTGGTGCGGATGGGAATGGTGCAGATCTGGAGGTGTGTTGTGGTTGAGTTCCGACTTGGTTTGCACCTGAGATGGGGGTTCCACTGAGTGAGGTGGGGTATTTGGCGCCGACATCCCCGACCCGTCACCCGTCGACGTCGGAGTAGAGTCCGCGTTCTGTCCGTTCTGCTGCCCTGTCGGAGGTACGGACGAAGACCTCGCTACAACTCTCATAGACTCCTTCTTGGGACATTTAAAACGTTTCTGTCTCCTCAAATAGCACCCGTTTTCAAACATGTTACCCGAATCTGGGTGTAGAGTCCAATAACTTCCTTTCCCGGGCCTATCCGGGGTGCGCGGAACTTTGACAAAACAATCGTTGAACGAGAGACTATGTCGAATAGAGTTCTGCCATCTTTGTTGGTTCTGTCTGTAGAAAGGGAATAAATCCATTATGAACTGATATATTTCACTGAGAGTACACATTTTGCTAGGAGATTGCTGGATAGCCATTGTTATCAAAGATATGTAGGAGTACGGTGGTTTGGCGTGCGTGTAGCTCCTTCGGTAGGTCTTGTCACGCGCGCGATTCAAGGCGTTGGCGCGATCCATTGACATGATGTTCGGATCCATCTGGCGACTGGACATGCCGTTCATCTGCGACATCGACCCCATCCCCGACATCCCGTTCATGGGGACGTTGGCCATGTTGTTCATAGTTCCCATGGAACTCATGGAACTCATACTGTTCAGAGAGTTCATATTGTTCATTGTGCCCATAGATCCGTGCATGCCCATCGCGCTCATGCCCATAGAACTCATACTTGGAGGTAGAGATCCCATTCCCGTCATGCCGGCCATGCCCTGGGGGGAGTAGTTCGTCATGGGCATGGATCCCATGCTGCTGATGCTGGGCATCGTTGTCATGTGGCTGTAGTTGCCGGTGCTGGCGGGGTCGTATGGTGACTTGGCCGCCAGCATACTGGTGGGGTAGGGAGACTCCAGCTTCGTTTCGTAGGTATCCAGCGTGTATGTGGGAGAACGAAATTATAAAAAAAAATAAGTTCGTACTCGATGACAGTACGGCACAGTCCTGTAACAACACTAGATTATTCTCTGACTCGTCCACAACACAGACACTTCACTGCGAGCTATGGTAAAATTATAGCAAATCTCGCCTTACCCAAGTAAATATACTTCAGCTCGGAGGTGGTGCCTCAGTATGCAAATCGCTCCTCGCACCGAGTCCCATTTGTTAGCCGCAATCTAAGCCACGCCTCCTCGTTAATCGATTTGTTTGAACTTTTTGTCCCCGCGCTTTTTACGTCCTGTCGATCACGGTTGCAATCAAACAAACCACTCTAAACAAGAGCTTGTAAAAACGTCAGGATCTCTGCTTTGAGAAAACAGAACGGGCAACTAAAATCCGCCCCGTTTCGAGATGTACTGCCCACTCGGTCGAATCGGACGATTACCGATATGGGAATACGTTCTCGGGTACCTCTAAGCCACGTCACTTAGCCATCACGTCGACCTGTCAATCGTTACCATCACCGCTGTAGATTTCATGGGCTGTCAGTCAAAACTTCATGTCAGTATCAAGGGAAATAAATATCGGTAGTTCATTACATTTATAGTTTGAACAGAGTATGATAAAGATTTCTTTAGAAATGTATTAATATAGACATACGTGGCGAAACGCATTTTACTTTTATAATACATGCATGTCTGATTTAATGTCGATTCCACCAAAACATAGGTCGAAACTTTATCAGTATTAAGGGAAATAAAACTGATAGTTCTTTACATTTATACATGGAACAGCATTAGACAAAGCTTTCTACAGAAATAAAATAAAATACATATGAAATAATTTTATTCAACCAGAGCGAAAAGCAGATAATGTATTATGTACGTATGTGTAATTATTAGAAGTCTTCTCTTCCTAACATCATGCAACTATTTGCAGAAATAAAACTGGAAGTTCATTACATTTATATCATGAAAAGAGTATCTCAAAGATTTCTCAAAAAATGAAATATTATGCTTATAGTTCAACGTAGCGAAAAGCAACTTCATATTAGTTTGCTTTCAGTTTTACAATTTATCAGATTAAATATACGCATACAAATACAATCACAAAATTGATTTAGATAAAAACACATACACAAACATACACAATATATATGCACATACACATACACAATATACATATGCATATCTACATTCATGTACATATACATGTACATGTCCATATATACATATACATATACATATTGATGTCCATAGTATTACATAATTCTAAAGATAAGTAATAAAATGTCAACTATATAGCGTAAAGAAAATACAGATAAGAACTACGTATGTTTGTTAAAGTTTTTCTTTTTAAAATACCTAAACATCAGATATATAATAGCCGAAGTATTAAATGTCTATCACATCAAACAACACAATCCTGTCCATTACATATATAGAACAGAGTATATGTTTTACAAATATGGCTACACTAGCACATTAATATGCACATAATACATCGTATACAGTGTCGGATCTAGGAGGGGGACTTTGGAACATGGTCCTTTCCTAAAGTTTGCGATTTTAACATTTAATTTTTTTTTTAATTATTATTTCTTTTAATGTTAAAGAATCTGGCATCATTATTATTGGCCCTCCCCTTAAATGGAATGTCTGGATCCACCACTGGTATATTATAATTGATATAATTTACAGTGGCGTTGGAACGAAATTCATATTGGGGGGGGGGGGCTGCTAATACTAAGAAGGAACTGACTTTACCAAAAAACACAAGAATAACATTAAAATTTTAAATTATTTGGGGGGGGCGGTGGGGGGCTCCAACGCCCCTGATTTATCCGCCTCGTAAAACATGAAAATATTATGTCGATATCAGGAGAAATATTATATACTGATAATGCTCGTATTCCATTGCATTTACATTTTGAACAGAATATTTGTAAAGAAATGTAATAATATACATATAATCGACAGTAGTTAAAAGCAGATATAATTGTATATGTGTCCAATTATTAAATATTTACCTCGTAAAACATCAAAACAGTATGCCAGTATTAAAACAAAAACAAAATACATAAAGTTATTCTCAGTGGAGGATCCAGAAAACCCATTTAGGGGGGTCCCCAATAATATGATACCGATTCCTCGGATTCTTTAAAATTAAAAAAACCAAAACAAATTATGATAATAATATTTTTTTAATGCTATTTAAATCGCAAAAGTGAGGGGGCGTGTCCTTGGGGTCTCCTCTAGATCCGCCACTAATTCCATTACATTTACATCGTAAACAGAATATCTAAAATATTTGTAAAGAAATGTAATAATATGGATATAATCGAATATAATAAAAATGCAATGTAGATACCATGTATATGTGTCCAATTATTAAATATTTACCCTGTAAAACATGCCATTATTAAAAAAAAATACATGAAGCTATTCCATTACATTTACATCTTAGACAGAATACCCAAAATATTTGTAAAGAAATGTAATAATACCATATAATGTATTAATAATAATAAAAACCTACAGATACCCATGTATACATTTGTTCCATTATTAAATATTTACGCCGTAAAACATCAAAACATCATGGCCATATTTAAAAAAAACCCATAAACATACATTTACATTTTGAAATGAATATCTCAAATATTTCTATACAAATATATTACTGTACGCGTAAAGCAGATACACAAGTACATGTACCATATATTCAATTATTAAAAATCTACCCCGCCACACGAACACACCGCTCGTTTTATTCACGCCGAAATTCTTCTCTGTTTTTTCCCCATTCAAAAATACCCGAGTACCTTCACTACCAAACCAGTCTGTTAGGTGAGTGTGAAAATATAACATCGATTCGCACCTGTTCATGGCTTCATTTATTTTGTGTCCTCTTTCGCCCGGGGCTACACGCGAGACGAGAGTGAAACTCCGTATTCAGATGGTTCGTAGCAGTTCTTTATAATGAATGGAAAATCGAATCAGAAGTACTGCATGCCTGCAAAGTTTGCCCGTCGACGATAGGCAGCGAAATTAAAAATACCGAGCGTGAATTGAAACGCGTTCTATACGGTTTCGGGATAACAGTGCTGTAATTAAATTATTTATTATTTTACAGCAAGCCAGTGTGGCATGCTAATGAAGAAAGTCGTTAGTTTTGTATCACGGTTTTAGAAATAATCTTTGAGTGGGAATGGCAGTGTTAAATGCCGATTGTCTATATTTAATAGATCACTGATTAATTTATTGTTTCAAATGAATGTTTTTCTAAGAGAATGCTGATTAATGTATTGTAGGTTAATGTTAAGAAGAGTAATTATTAAATTATAATACATAGTAACAGCACTAATTATAACAACACTTAATTAAAACAACAAATAATAATAATGACAACTGCGATGATAATAATAAAAACAAAATGTTGATGATGATGACGACGATGGTGTGGATGATGATGATGGTGGTGGTGACGACGATGGTGGTGATGATGATGATGGTGGTGATGATGATGGTGGTGGCGATGATGATGGTGATGATGGTGGTGATGAGGTGATGATGATTGTGATGACGATGTAATGATTTTGATGTTGATAATGATGGTGATGATGGTGATGATGGTGGTGATGATGATGTGATGATGATGATGATGATGGTGGTGATGAGGTGATTATGATTGTGATGATGATGTAATGATGATGCTGTTGATAATGATGATGATGGTGATGATATTGATGATAATGGTGATAATGATGATGGTGATGATGATGGTGACAATGATGGTGGTGATGATGATAGTAATATGCACCATCATCATCACCACCGCCATCATCATCATCATCAACATCATTACCATCAACACCACCATCATCATTATCATCACCACCACCACCTTCATCGTCATCACAGTTATCATCATCATCAACAACAGTAGCGAAAGGATAGTATTGACCATATTACGTCTAGTTATAAACGTGTCACGTTCTCTAAAGTTAAACATTTAAAACGTAATAAAAAAAACAAGTACAGTTTGTTTTATTTAACGACGCCTCTAAAGTACACTGATTTTTATCTTATGATCGGCTTTTTGACATCAATCATATGATCATTCTGACATATTTTTAGAAAAAATTCGCTACATTGGCTACTCTTTGCGATAAGCAGCAAGGGTTCTTTTATATGTACTGTCCCACAGACAGGATAGCACATACCACGGCTTTTGGTGAACCAGTTGTGGACCATTGGTTGGAACGGAAAGTAGCACAAACTGCAAGTGGGTCCACTGATAGGGATTGATCCGACGATCGACAGCTTCAAAGGCGGACACTCTACCGTTTTAGCTACATCCCGCTCCCCAAAAAACAAGTCTTCATCACAATGTTTAATCATCCGCCATTATGTGTCAAACACAAGGTATTAGTGACAAATGGTCAATAGAAGAAATTGGTAATGCAGTGGTTAAGCCTCCGGACTCGCGGTTGGTAGGTACTGAGATCAAACCTAAGTGGAGGTATGGGATTTTTAATCTCAGTATCGGCTCCAACCCAGAGTAAGTGCATCGCAAGGCTGAGTGGGTAGGTGTATACTATTTACACATACCCACTGAGCCTTAACTGGTTAATCAAAGTTTTTTTTATTATTGGTTTCACGAACCTACATTTTGCTAAATTAAAATAAAATTAAAAGTGAAAATTCACACTTATTTTATTTCCGTCAACTGTCCTGAAGGGTAGAAAAAAAAAACTGCCCCATTGTTGAATAATTTCTTTTCATAGGGGGTGAATATACAGGCATATGACAAGTTAAATTTGAAAAACTGGTGAAATTAATTTTATATCAAATTTTATTTTCGTCTCCCAAGACATTTTGTAACTTTTTTCCTCGCTCCTATCCTATTTTTAGGGGTCCTGTGTTTGAGAAAAAAAAAAAAAAAAAAAAAAAAATCGGGCCTATCTGATCAACTGAAAAGAACCGAACCGACGGCCCATCGCCTGCCCAGTCGGGAACTCATCAACCGACATACATTCCATTCGATTGCGATAACCTGCCTGAAAGCCAGCCATACACCGTTAAGAGCCACTAAATCAAACTCTTCACGTGAAACAAAAGAATAAAATGGGGAAAATCCAAAAATCCATACGATATATTTTAAACGTTGATTGCTTAATTAATTACCGTCTCGTTCACCAGCCGGTGGCGCGCTCAACAGCAGGTCCGTACAGAGTTGAGTGAAGTGATGTTGTTTTATTGTACCTCGATATCGCAGTCTTCCATCCTCCACTGACAAATCTCGCTACGTGATCGCCACAATTACGCATCGCTTAGCTACACTGATATTCACACAGGTAGAAACAGTCAGAAACCATAGCAACCACTATCATGGATTCGCGTTGAGCGGGGTTCTTTGAAAGATGAAATTAGATGATTTTTAAAGTGATTTTTTAAATTGTTTTTTTATTGGGTTATTGTAAACCAACGTTCCACCACTTCGGTGAACGTGTACAAAATTACTACAATAATCGTTATTACTGAGTTATTGCCCTTTTTTTTTTTTTTTTTTCATTATATAAATAAAGAGTTTAATATTGGTGTTTTTTTTTCTTTAAAAAAAAAGAATACAAATTACTACATGTAAATAAAAAAATAACAGTATAAGTATTGTAAGTTTTAAATAATTACATATATAATAGATTTTTTTTAGTCGTATAAAAATAGTTATTACTTTTAATGTAATGAAATCAGCAATTTAATAATTTATAGCTTTTTATTCATTGAAAATACAAACATAAGAGAAGAAAACGTTACTTGAACCAGATCACCAACGGTTATACACTAATTTCAAGGTTGTTTACAAAGATATACATAATTATAATAGCACAGAATCAAATATTATTATACTTATTTTCGTACTATGTCCAATTAAGGTTCAAACATGACTTTGAAGTACTTTTTGCTTGACCACATCCCCCTCCCCGGATTCCGCGCCTTAAGAGGAAGGCACCTAATCCGAGGCGGAAAAGTGACAGAGGATAGTGTTAGTAAAAGAGACGAAACCCGCTATCACTTCACTAATGTGTCTACTCTTAACGATTAGCTGCAAGGGATCTTTCATATGCACTAACCCGCAGGCAGGATAGCACATACCACGCCCTTTGAATAACAATGTGTGGACCACTGGTCGGTGTAAGTGGTGTACATCTACCCACAGCCTTGTGGAGCACTCACTCTTGGTTGGAACCGTAAAGTAAAGTTTAATTTATTTAACGACGCTTCTAGAGCACATTGATTTTGATCTTATCAGCTTCTATTGGACGTAATTCATATGGTCATTCTGACATATGTATTTAGAGGAAACCCGCTGCCGCCACTTTGGCTACTCTTACCGATAAGCAGCAAGGGGTCTTTTATATGCACCGTCCCATAGACAGGACAGCACTTACCACGGCCTTTGATAAACCAGTTGTGGACCACTTGTTGGAACGGAAAATAGCCCAAACTGCAAATGGGTCTACTGAGAAGGATCGATCCGACAACTGACCGGTTCACAGGCAGACACGCTACCGTTTGAGCTAGATCCCACTCCCCAGGCTTCCAGTTTGTCTGCAAAGGAAAACATAATTTAATTTGTCATGAGCTTTAAAACTATTGCATGATAAACTGATATATAATGGAATTAAGTTTGATATTCAATTTATTAAACAACATTAATTTTAATAGTTCTATAAAATACAAGTCGGACAGACTCCTCAACTGTGTCTCACTTAGTATGTATGTGGCATCCTTATTTATATATAACGGTTTTTTTTTGATAGGCAAACAGGGAGTTTTATTAAATATGTTTTATGTTCATTATTAAACAGAAGAATTAACAATAATTATATGCATGTACATACAGTTATTAATTTCTGTTAGACATTTTATTAAATATAGTTTACGTTTTCAGGAAATGCTACTCTGATATTACGGAATCGACTCAAATGTGTGGTGTGTAAACGTAACTCGCCATGTAATCAGATTCCTCAGATCAAGAACGTAGACAGAAGCATGACCAAGTCCCACATAATGGAATATTTTATGGTAACTACATATATCACAGCATGCTTATACTTAATGTTAATAATGTACTAGTTCTCTCCATATGGAAATTGAAGGAGAGCTGTACATTGTTCTCTGACGGCGGAAAACTATTTTAATCTAAGCCTTATAAGTGTGTGGTTATATTTGTGTCTTTTATTACTTAATTAAAAATATGTAAAATCATTGGATATAGTCAATATTATCTTTTATATATACTCATACAAAAAAGAAAGTATATATATTGAAATATTTCGTTTCATTAGGTGGTCACAGTAATGGTTCATTGGCAGCAAATAGGTGCACAACTTGTGATATTACTACACACACACACACACACCTCCTTCTAAATGGTGTGGTTATTTAATTCCAGAATTTCTGCTATGAATATCATCTGGTCTATGAAATAAATGATTACATGTATACTTTCTTTTTTGTTGAGTATACAAGAATTTCTCATATACATGTAGAATAGCATGTTTTTGTAATTGCAGGTACTGAATGAAGTTGTCATTGACCGAGGACCTGCACCATACCTCTCCAATATAGATTTGTACATAGAAGGTCATCTAGTGACCTCAGTCCAAGGAGATGGTAATACAACATTTCCATTTGCTTTTCTTGTAATCACTATGGATTGGTCTGCCTGTGAAGTGGTCAATCGTCGAATCGATCCTTCTCTGTGGACCTAATTGCAGTTTGGGCTAGTTGTGGTCCACAACTGGTATATCAAAGGCCATTGGGTGTGCTGTCCTGTCTATGGGATGGTGCATATAAAAGACACTTTGCTGTTTATCAGAAGGAGTAGCCTTTAAATAAATGTCAGAATGACCATATGATTGACGTCCAATAGCCAATGATAAGATAAAAAAAGTGCTCTAGAGGCATCGTTAAATAAAACAAACTTAATTTTCAGTCTGAATTGGTATTAGCATCCCCTGCAATTAAGAATTAAGAAAATTTCCACGGCAAAATAATTGCTGTGGAGAAATAGTGTCCACAGCTTTTTCCACAGCAATTTTAGCATACACACGTTTCCAGTTCTTGAGATTGTTTAAAAAAAAATATATATATTAATACACAACAAAAAATGTGAAGTGGAGAATTAAAAACTCTTCAATGATCTCCACAGCATTGGTGATTGCCATGGGCAGTTTCGGGTTTTATTAGGCAAATTTTTTATTGTGATATTGGTACATCATATTACAGGGTTTTTGGAAAGTTGAAAATTCACAGTAATGTTTCTCAATGTTTCCAGGTTTTGACAGTTCTGGAAAACTAACATTTGACTTTAGCTATATGAGATCTGCAAGATTATTTCACTTTTGAGGTTTTTATGGTTGGTCTGTCATACTCATGATGGTAGGTACTGGGATCAAATCTCAGTAAGGGTGTTGGAATTTTAATCTCGATACTGGAGTTGAAAATAAATTTGCATAACCGATGCACGAAAGAAACAATCATTCGAGCAATTTGTGCTGGCCTGTAATTATGTAAATCATTATAATAATTATATGAATTTTTATTTTCTCAGGACTAATTATCTCCAGTCCGACGGGCAGTACAGCATATGCAGTGAGTGCTGGAGCCTCAATGGTACATCCAAGTGTGCCCTGCATTCTTATCACACCTATCTGCCCCCATTCCCTTTCATTCAGGCCTGTCATTGTCCCAGCAGGAGTTGAAATTAAGGTAAAAATTGTTGTGCAAATTAAAAAAATATATATTTATCTGGCTATAGAATTTTTTGCTTTTTTTTGTGTTGAATACCATATTCATGTATTCCTAGAAGTGTGTACTGTTAATGCTATTTTCATTTGAATCTTGACAATTTTAAGGGAAGGGTTAATGCTATTTTCATTTGGATCTTGACAATTAACTTTAAGGGAAGGGTTAATGCTATTTTCATTTGAATCTTGACAATTAACTTTAAGGGAAGGGTTAATTCTATTTTCATTTGAATCTTGACAATTAACTTTAAGGGAAGGGTTAATGCTATTTTCATTTGAATCTTGACAATTAACTCTAAGGGAAGGGTTAATGCTATTTTCATTTGAATCTTGACAACTTTAAGGGAAGGGTTAATGTTATTTTCATTTGGATCTTGGAAATTAACTTTAAGGGAAGGGTTAATGCTATTTTCATTTGAATCTTGACAATTAACTTCAAAGGAAAGGTTAATTCTATTTTCATTTGAATCTTGACAATTAACTTTAAGGAAAGGGTTAATGCTATTTTCATTTGAATTTTGGAAATTAACTTTAAGGGAAGGGTTAATGCTATTTTCATTTGAATCTTGACAATTAACTTCAAGGGAAGGGTTAATTCTATTTTCATTTGAATCTTGACAATTAACTTTCCATTTTCTGCGGACCAAACCAAAAAAATCATTATAATATAAAGTGAAGAAGTTATATTTTGCAGTAGCAGATCCAGCAGGTGTCAGGGAGGTCAGGACCCTCCTTATCCAGATTAAAACTTATTTTTTTTTATCTTTTTCCAAGTGAAAGGACATGAAAATTAACCATTTTTCCCTCAGTTCTATTCACTCATCACTTGGAACCTCCACCCCCTTTTCTGAAATCCACATTTGGATGCCCACATTTCAGAAATCCTGCATCCGCACTTGTTTTGCATTTTTTATACACTGGATATAATTTCAAAATTTAGTTTGTATGAAACATTGATTTAATTTTAATAAAATATACTAGTTAGATATAGTAACAAATGTCTTAACTTGTTGTTATTTCAGTCTTAAAACAGTTCAGTCTAATATTGTTTTACATGAAAGGTAAGGAGCAGGGGGTACTGTTGGTGATATGTTAATTTTTTTTAAATGACCCCTAATCAAAAATTATATGCTTTTCTGAGTTGACTCCTTATATCAGTCGATTCGAGTTTGGAACTGCCTGACTGTCTCATCTTCGTGAAAGATGCCTCCAAAATAAAATATTTCCCCCCTTACCTCCTTTTTATGTTTTCCTGTCTTGCAGTCCTACTAGTTCTTTTTGTTAGCCTTCCCCCAATATAACATACCCATCCATACCCACCATTATAAAATCCTAACTACACCAATAGCTGCAGTGGTTAAGCTATCGGACTCATTGATGGTAGGTATTGAGATGAAATCTCGATTGAGGCATGGGATTTTTAATCTCAGTATCGGCTCCAACCCAGAGTGAGTGCTTCGCAAGGTTCAGTCGGTAGGTGTATACCACATACACCGACCGGTGGTCCACAACTGGTTTAGCAAAGGCCGTGGTATGTGCTATTCTGTATGTGGGATAGTGCATATAAAAGATCCCTTGCTATTGTTTATCGCATTATTAGTGTGGCGGCAGCGGGTTTTGTCTCTCTTACTAACACTAATCTCTGTCGTGGACAGGCAGCACAGGAAGCCAAGTTGTGTGCTCAGGATAGCGTGCTTGAATCTTAATTGGATATAAGCATGAAAATAAATATAACTAACCAACCAACAACCAGTTTAAAATCCTACATGTAGCTACACTAATGACTGCAAAGTGCTGGACTAAATAATTTTGGAGTTATGTCCCTTGTTATATTTATTATGTTGAATTGTAATTATGATATAGGAAATATATTAATCTCATTTCTTACTTTAAAGGTAATGGTCTCCCCAGAAGCAAGGACCAATGCTTGGGTTTCATTTGATGGACGAAACAGACAGGAAATTATTCAAGGAAATAGGTAAAATCTGTTGAAAGTTTTATCTGTGTAAAATACTAGCAAAACTATCAAGTATATCAACATATCTACAACATTACTACCTTCTGTACTTAACAGTTATTAAAGTGTCACCTATTTTGTCAAATATGATGCATTTGTAGACAGTGACAATTTACTGAGTTGAAACTATTCTGTGGGATAGTGCATATAAAATATCCCTTGCTGTTTATCGATAAGAGTAGCCGCATTAGTGTGGCGGCAGCGGGTTTCGTCTCTCCTACTAACACAAACCTCTGTCCTGGACAGACAGCACTTGAAGTTGATTTGTGTGCCCATGACAGCGTGCTTGAATCTCAATATAAGCACGAAAATAATACAACCAACCAACCTCGAACAGGTTTTGAACCACTGTCTTCAGCTTATGAGTCTGATATTCTACCACTGGAGCACAGAAGCTCAGATCAGTAATAGAGCAGGGGATGCAGTCATCACTTCATGCAGCCATCAAGTGGGAAGTGAGTCGGATGTCTATATAGAAACAACCGAAAAGTTGTCACCCATGACCAGCTGCGTAATCGACGCAAGCCAACATGGCAACAAAAGGTTTCATACCACTGTTTTCTTAACGCTCTCGGATGCTTTTTAATTGAGTACTAATTAACACAACTGTTGTTTTACTGTCAATTAAGGTTTGGTGTGTTATATTTTAGAAGACGAGACGATTTTATTTCTTCATTTATATTTCAAGGGAGATTACTCCCAATGTTTCAGTAGTACGGAATTCATTAATACAGACAGATTTCGGAAAAACGTTGCTGTCCAATTAAACGAGGTCTCACTGTATATATGAAATATAAAAAATAAGTTTTAAAAACGAAGATTCTACTTGATACGTCACGTCTTGTCTCGAACAACAATGCAACTGTAATGACATCACACAAACCAAAACTACTTTAAAGGCACAGTCCCACGTAATTTAAGGGGCTAATTGTCTAAATATTGATTACAAATGAAACTTACATACATTTGTAATTTTAGATCTCGCTTTCATATTAAATGGCGATCAATTTTTTTCACAATTTTCTAATTTCAAGATCGGAACTTCTCGTATGTTTTCGGTGAAACCATTTCCGCCGTCGGAAGTTCCCGATTGAATTGCCTCGTTTCAAGAATTCTTCCCAAAATAAAATTGGGGGAATACCTGTCACGCGCCTCGAAATATATACATCACACCTTCAACGGAAAAAAGCCGTAATTTTTTCTCGATTTATTTATCCATGACCATAATTCATTAATATTTTAAAAACATTGATAATAATCGAGATGCGGTAGTTATGAAAGTAGCTGAATGAAGTATTTTTATGAACAAATCAAATGTTTATATTTAAAATTAATTCTTTGTTTGAAAATTAATTAGGTCAAGGGTCTGTTTAAGACTTAAAATAATGTTTATAAAAAGTAAAATTGTCCACAGGTCATCTTTATTAATGTTCATCCTTTACCTTTAGCGAACAAGGGAACTCATGTGAACAAGGGAACTCATGGGAACAATGGAACTCGTGGGAACAAGGATTCTGCAGTTTGCTTCAGTATTTCTCTGATGTGATCACATTGAAAATGCTTATAAAATTATATAAAATAAAAAAAATCCCAAACAATACACACAGACAAGGCAGGAAGTCTGTTAACTTCATATTTTTAATCAACCAATATCAACAATCGGACATTGCAAAAACTCAAATGATTCATACTGTCTCACAGTGAAGAAAATGAATAACACAAATCATGTATAAATAACAGTAGTTACAGTTTTGTCTCCCTTGGAAACTGTGAACACACACACACACACACACACAGTAGCACCTTCTTAACTAAAACTGCTACATAATTACAATCACGTGATGAAACGTGACATTTGTGGGCAAATATGGATATACGTATGAGCAAGAAAAACCACATAAATAATTGATCACGCATTGAGCCATTCATTTTGTATACATATTACTTAAATATTACATATATTAAACAGTGTTAAGTTCTAGTAGAAAATCTCATTTAGCCAATTTTTTTAATATGTCCTTATATACAAAAACCAAAGAGACTTTTATATGCATTTTCCTACATAAATGACGTCAAAATAGAAATGGCCAAATGAGTCGACTGAAAGGAGTTGATCTTATGACCCACCACACATCCAGCAGACACCACTATTGAGCCATGCCTCACCTCCATCTAACAATTGATTTGTTTTCTTCAAACTGATCAAGTGCTTCATGTGAATTTCTCGCTTTTATGTAATACCACATTTGACAAAAAATGTAATAGTGCTTCACGTACATTTTCCATTTACTAGAAACACTCACTAAATACCTAAAGAAAAAATATATATACTAAGAAAAATCAGACACCATACTTGCATCCGTTACAATGAACCTGAGAAAAACTGTTTCCTACATGCCTTGCTCCTGAAACCCCCTTGTTACATAAACATATAAAATTATGAACATCACTCAATTATACATACTCACGAGTCACATGCACTTGAACACAATATAATTGAATCATCTATCATTTGGAATAAGATTTTCATAGTTGAATAAGCATTTTCACCAAACAAAATGATCAGAACTTAATACAAAAGACCAAAACTGTTTCAATTAAAAACAAAAACAAAAAAACACCCACATTTTTCCCCCATGGATCTAAATATTGCAATGATTATTAATACACAACATAAAATAATGTAGATACTTTTCTATTTCTATGAAGGATCTAATGATAGAAATTGTATCTTTTAAATATCTTTACAGAAAGTCAAGAAATAGTATTTGTTTGACAAGTTAGGCATATCTTTGGCTTTAACATATTAAATTTCAACTTATTTCTTTAGTTACTGTTTGCAGTGATTTGAAATTTGTTTTTTAAATATTCCACTAACTCATGGTTAGCTTAACCATGGTTTGAAAGACTGGACCCTTCTTGTTTAAAATATTTATGTATGAATGCACTCAGACTATAATAGACCTTGGGGGGGGGGG
>JAULBS010087685.1:0-17952 GCA_032355785.1 Symmetromphalus regularis | reverse complement strand
ATTATTTATTTATTTAATAAATATTTGGTACATATTTTTGTATTTATTATATAAACACATATATAAATTAAATGTGCCACATATTTAATGGCTACTGTAACACAGTAACTGTAATATTAATATTCCTTTCCATATATCTATAAAGTTAATTGTTACAAATGGCAAGGACTTGTATTAAAGGGACCACTTCAACTTTTAAAATAATGTTTTCTTTCGTAATCTATTTAAAACAAAATTCAGTCTGTCTCAGGATTAAAAACAAAATTGTATTGACATATCAAATTGAATGTGTTTTGGTGTCCACGCAATGGAAAAATGTAAAAGGTACATTTAAATTTATTAACCTTCTAAAATGAACTTTTCGGTGATTAAAAATAAATCCTTTTTATCAACAAAATAATAATAATAATTTTTTTTATAAATGTTTCGTGAGACCACAACAATTCATTATTTTATCCAATCCAAGAACAGTATTTAGTTGTTGCGGCAAGGTATCATGTGACTCATCCGGAAGTAGTAAGAGGAGGAAGCGAGTTCGGGAAATAGGAGGAAGTAAAATTTTTGGTAACACAAGTTTCTTGAATATTCAAATTTTCTTTATTCTGAAGGTACTTTGTCAGTTTTACTGAAACTGTAAATAAGCAAAAATACTAAACGAATAAATGTATTATTAGTCAGTTATGACAGATTAAGCCTGGTTTGCAATTGCCACTGCTTCCTACCTCGCATCCCTCCCCTCTTCCCTCCCCCCTTCGGTCCCACGAGAAGCCGTCATTTTAAGAGTTGCAACAGAACTTTTTTGTGGATAATTCTATTTGGCATTAATTTGATTAAATTAATATTTACTGTGCTAGAAATTTTGCCAATACGGAAAACAGTGTGAAACCCACCCTACTTCACCCTTCCAACACACAAACTCATTTTGTTTTAATAAATGTTCTCTCTTCAGTTAATCAGTTAGATATCCTTTTCAAAATTTGTGAAATAAAAAAATGGGTTTAGTTAGTTGTTTTGCCATAGAAGGCGTCTTGGTGACAAGGACAATTCCGGACTCGATAATGCTAACCGATTGTAACAAAATACACAGAAATGGGTATCACTTGGTAGAACTTAGAACAAAAGTCCTTCTTTGGGCTGGAATTGTGTTCACACTCAACCATCTTACCTTAAACAAAATATTTTACCATATGTAACGAACTCTCAGCAACTCACTCAAAAAAACCAGCATTAAAAATTACGTTATAGTTTTGGAGATCGAATTTTCAATAACTGAACCTCGATAACTAAAATTGCTCCCATCAAACAACGTCATCAGATGACGTCATTCTCTAAACGGTTACTACCTCGAGGTAAGTATCTTGTGGATATTTACTTTTTGGTCTTTGTTCCAAACAAATAAATTTGTTCATCAAAGAGAGTAAATCATTAGCTATGTAAGTGTGTTTAAACCTAATGTTAAGTTTGTTTTATTTAACAACGCCTCTAAAGCACATTGATTTTATAGGAAACACGCTGCTGCCACATAGGCTACTCTTCTTCGATAAGCAGCAAGAGGTCTTTTATATGCACCGTCCCACAGACAGAACAACACATACCACGGCCTTTGATGAACCAGTTGTGGATCACTGGTTGGAATAGAAAATAGCCCATACTGCAAATGGGTCCACTGAGAAGGATCGATCTGACGACCTACCGGTTCACAGGCAGACACACTACCAGTTGGGCTAGATCCCACTCCCGTTTAAACCTAATGATGACGTATCCCATTATTTTGTTAATCCTTCTGAAATTCAGCCTGTTGTAGGCCCATGTGTCACTGTGTACGATCACAACTTTCGTTTGATGTGTTTATTAATGCTGGGAAATGAACATTCACAAAGCTAATGGTCTGGTGGACTAATTATATTACTAATATTTTTTTCGGAACAAAATAAATAAAATAAAACTGTTCAGAAAATACTTGAGATCATCAAAATAAAGCAAATGATGTCACACTTTGCCGATGACGTAGGTCGACAGTTAGTGCTCACATTGATTCACTTTAAAGAATTCTACTTCTTGTATGGACTAATGGGAAAAGGTATACATGTACTTCTCAATAATTCCCCCATGCATATTGAAAACTATAAATGATTTTGTATTCAAATGTAATTAGATGGATATTTTGTTATAATTGTTATGGATAACTTTTCTGCTCTCAATAACTAAAAAGGGTTCTGTTTTGGTACAGTTTCCATTGTCGCTCGAATAACTAATAAAAGGGAGACTGTTATGTTCTTTTACTTCTAAAAAAAATCAAATATCTCTACAGAATCAAGATGTGCTGTAAAAAAAAATAGTCTCGTTTGTGACAACAAGAACTAGATTTTTTTTTTAACATTTAATGACCAAAATCCTGACATCATTAGTTTTCAGTTTAAAGCATACAAAGCCGATCAGTCTGTAAAGCGTTCAAATGATTATTTTTAAAAGGAAGTGATTAAACATTTCTCCCGGGTGTACTTTTGGAAGGGGAGATAATTCGTGAAGATTGATTTTGTTTTTACTTGGTCTTATGCTTGTTTTTCAATGATGATTTTCAGTTGTATAGTGCAGTAGTCACACACACATATATATACACCATGTGGAAGGCTGCTGCTGGTACCAGTCTAAGTGTTAAAAATGCCATTGTTGCCGATGATGATGACTGGGAAACGGATCCAGATTTTGTGGTGAGTTATTACCAAATTTAACTGGTTAAAAATCTTACAAAATATATTTTAAAACCTCAAGTCTCCCACCAGTTGAAAACGTCTCCCTTTCAATGTTAAGAGAGAGATGTGACTACTCCCTAAAATTCAGATCTAGCATGAGTCCTGATCATGAAATAAAATAATGTTGAAACTTAAAAGTTACATAATAATATTAATTAAAACATACCAATATAAACATTAAAATATAGCAAAACAAACATAGTGAAATTTATCTGTTTATGGTCTGTAAGTGGTTAAGTGCTAAGATTTGTATGATTATGGTTGTACTCTACATGTGTTACTACTAGATGGTCACCTCAGGATGTATTATCAGAATACATTACTTATCTAATAATTGTAGAATAAAATGAAGTCAGTGTATATATATATATCCATATACTAATTATTAATAAATAATTAAAATAATAGAATCGGTGCAAATGAATGATTTATATAAAAAAAATTGTTATTTTTCTAGAATGATGTCACTGAACAGGAACAAAGATGGGGTGCAAAGACGGTGGAAGGCTCTGGACACCAGGCTTCCCTAGAGTGAGTTTTCTCTCCATTTATCCAACATTCAAGCTTGGCAAGTTATTCTTAGATAATTTTCAACTTCAGTTTTAATCAGAACATAATTTTATTTTTTAAATATTAACTTTGTATTTTCTGTCTTTAACCCTTGATGGAAAGGTTCCTAAAAATGTTTAATAACTCCACATCACATTGTTTAATTGGTGTCAAATATATGGACTGTACAAGAAATTAACTTTGATCACATACCACTTTAATTTATAAACCATTCCCATGTTTGCCATTTTTATGTACCATTTTCCACAGTCTTTGATTGACCACATACAAAATTTGTAACCAAACTATAATTTGATGATACATGTATTTTTCAGTATGAAATCGTTAAGACAAAATGTACAACAAGATGACAAGTCTGTGAAACAGAGTGAATTTGAAAAAGGTCCAAAAGCATCATATGGCTATGGAGGCAAGTTTGGTGTCCAGAAAGACAGGATGGACCAGGTACTACTTGGTTATTATTCTTTTGAAGTAGCCACAATTTTATATTGGTGGGTGGTTGTGGGATGGGGCAGTTCCACAAAAAGCACCATTAATAATACAAGCAGATATAAAAGGTGGTAGGAAAAGGAATTTGGTAAATGGGATGGCAACCCATCCACCACACCCTGGCTAAAGTCTGCAAAATAATAATTAATTATAAAATGCACAATGCTTCTATATATTTTTTTTTTCAGATAAAGAAAATGTATATTATATTATTATGATTGATTCCTAGAATACCCCACACTACACACACACACCAATCCTAAAAAGAAGAGAAAAAAAGACAGGTTTCTGGCCTTTGCACACATCATACTTTATTGATTTTTTAATAATAAAAAGTAAAGTCATCTAAATGTTACTTGTTTTTCCTTATATTTGCATGATTTTGATAATGATTACAGTATATATTATATTATACTTATCAAATATGTGGCTAAATTATGAAAATATTATAAATTGCTTACACAATTATATGATTTGTATACCATAATTTCAAGCTACCACAAAATCGGTTGGGTTTTTTTGTTGTTGCTTTAAATGCAAGTATTTTAGTATTATATATTTAATTACATGTATGTGCGAGAAACATGGGATTTGTAAAGTTGTCCCCTCATTTCTGTCACTTTTTCTCTGCATGTGTGTAGTTTACTACTCTGGATTATACCAAATAAATGATGTATTAATGTTTCCTTTTTTATAGTCTGCTGTTGGCCATGACCATCAGGAAAAGCTATCGAAGCATGCCAGCCAAACTGATGCTGCCAAGGGTTTTGGTGGAAAATATGGTGTACAGACAGACAGAAAGGATCAGGTTTGATGACATGTTTTATAGATACAATATGCTAGCCAGGATTCAGAATTAACTATTTGTCTAACTCAGCCCAGTATAATTTTGCATGTGTTCCAGCTAAAAATAGCAGGCTCTATGATAGTGTTTGTATATGTAGCTTGTAATAAGAGTGTGATAATGATACTTTGTGGAGACGGCTTCCACAAGTGAAGTTTGTACCATGCCATTATACAAGTTGGTGCATGTAAATTGGGATTTTCATTTCAATACCTTGATACCTTGTAAATGTTTTGTTTTCATAACTATATTAAGATTTTAAACTAATTGTGACTTAAAATATAAGAACATGCATAAATAACATTTTCTCCTGAATGTTATTAATAATAAAAGAAACTGTTTTGTTTTCATAACTACGTTAAGATTTTAAATCATTTATGACTTACAATTTTTAAACTTGTATAAATCACATTTTTACCTGAATATTATTATTAATAATAATAATAAATTTATATTAATGATCATTCAGAGTACAGGTAATTAGTGATTGACATTTTTCCTGCTATATTATTCGGGTTGATCTTTATTCCGACATGTAATTGTTCAGCTGATTGATTTCATTTGTATGTCTATATATTTAATGTATACTTTAGGATGAGATTTAAAATTAATTTTTAAAATTATTTTGGTGTGTGTGGCATTTTTCTTTTAAGCTGCTGTGTATAATAACAATAAAAAAACATTAATTTTGTAGACTGCAGTTGGCTATGACTATGCTGGGAAAGTTGACAAGCATGCCTCACAAAAAGGTAATTATTAAACTGCAGCAGACAGCCTCATTGTATAGAAGTGTGTTTTGGACAGACAGTATCACGTTTGATTCATACTAACAAATATTTCTCATATGACAATTCATTTTATTTTTTAATTAGGTGTTATTACAAGAATGGTCAAAATACATGAGTCTAGATTTAAATAATTAATGTCTGAAGTCCTGCATGTAGTTTGTATGGCATTGTCATGACAATAACATTGTGAAAGCCTATTCAGACATTAAAACTTTATAATCATGAGCCAGATCAGAGAATATAGTCTACAACCACATCTTGTGAGTTATAAATAAAATATGATGTGTTTAAAATGCTTGATAATGGAACATGAACTAAAGTTAAAATAAAAAAATCAATGACACCACCAAGTCCATTCCTTATATGTATACTCAACAAAATTAAGATCCTATAGATATATTTGGCATTTTAAAAATTACACCCAGTACCTTTGAGGTGCATTTTAGTCACATTTTAATATATTAATGAAAACTTGACTGGTAATATGTGCGTGTATCACAACTCAAATGTTACTCAATGTTTAGAAGTCATCTGTGATGAAGATCTCTTAAAATAATATAACACTTGTAAACAAATTACCAAAAGGTCTGCTGGCTCTCACTTATTGGGAATACTAGAATGTCGTTTTAAATTTAATATTTTTGTTATAGTTAACCTGTATAATTGGCTTTTCATTGAAATTATTTTAAACCTCTCCTCTACCCCCTACCAGTCCCCACTGAACTGGCCTTACAGTTAAGGCTGTCTAATATTAACCTTTGCATGATGTAACTGATTATTTTAACCCACTCAACAGTCCCCACTGAACTGGTCTTACAGTTAAGGCTAACTGTCTAATATTAACCTTTGCATGATGTAACTGATTATTTTAACCCACTCCACAGTCCCCACTGAACGGGTCTTACAGTTAAGGCTAACTGTCTAATATTAACCTTTGCATGATGTAACTGATTATTTTAACCCACTCAACAGTCCCCACTGAACGGGTCTTACAGTTATGGCTAACTGTCTAATGTTAACCTTTGCATGATGTAACTGATTATTTTAACCTACTCCACAGTCCCCACTGAACGGGTCTTACAGTTAAAGTTAACTGTCTAATATTAAACTTTACATGATGTAACTGATTATTTTAACTCACTGAACTCGTCTTACAGTTAAGGCTAACTGTCTAATATTAACATTTGCATGATGTAATTAATTATTTTAACCCACTCCACAGTCCCCACTAATATTAACCTATGCAGTGTGTTGATAATCTAGTGACGGCACATGGGTGCCGATATTATTACATTGTTTCTACACGGTTCAGTCTTTGGGGTTATTGTAGCATAGACATGAAAGGGTTAACAGAGCTCGAAACAAACCACTATTTTACAAATCATTACGCAGTGCAGCACTTCTTCATGCTTTGCCATGTACTCACCATACTAAGAGTTAAGTACTTCATGGTTTACTCCGTATGGAAAGATGAACACTGAGTCACAATCTATTTTTTTAATTATTTATTATTCTATTCTGTGGTTTCTTTTTAAAGATGTATGCAGCCATCGAAATTTGCATCAGCAGTGCATTGTTACCATAAAATTTTATAGTGATTGTATTTTACTGCTGTCACATAAATATAAACATATCATGCCTTACGCTCATTTTCTTGTCATTGCTGTTCCTCAGTAAATCAATTTATGGAATGCAATTCAGTGTTGTCACACCATTGTCTGAGTTTCAAGGGCTGTGTGTGGTTTCACTAATATGCATGTGTTACTGACAGACTACAGTCAAGGATTTGGTGGCAAGTACGGTGTTCAGAAAGATCGTGTGGACAAGTCTGCTGTAGGTTGGGGACACAAGGAAGTAGTGGAGAAACATGAATCACAGAAAGGTATAAACTGCATCTTTAAAACTCACATAGTGTCATGCTAGATAAATAACCTATCTAGACCCAGTGGTTTTCCGCAACAGTGGAATTCACATTATGAAACAGAATTTGCATTTGAAAATGGAATTGTTTTTCAGGGAAATAAAATATATATATATATAATCGTTTTTGTACTGTTGGCAAACACGTGGTATCCTTATTTACCGAATTTATTTGGATTTCCACTTGTCGTATTGCATCTGCGCAATGGGGCATTCATTTGCCTGTTTATTATTACTGTTGCATTCAGCACTTGCATCGTTCGGCTTTTCAGATAGGCCTAATCAACATTGCAATATTAAGAGTCACACCAGTGATAAAAATAAATGTTTTTAGTGATGTTTCATTTTGTTTATTACATGTCAATGGTAATCCCCTTTTAATAAAATCTTGCACAATTAGGTTTGATTTTGTTTAGTTGCAGTAATTGTAATTTTTGTTCCTGATGTGGTCTCTTGCCACTTATGTCTAGGCCTAGTTTTTATACTGTGATGCAAATCTATCTTGCATCGCTTTCTGTGAAGTTCGTTGGCTGGACTGCTCATTGACGTCACAAACAGCCTTTTATATGTGATGTCACACTATGTGTAATAATGGATGGTTACACTGGCAGAGTCCCCACATTTATTGTTGTGTCAGTCAAAAAGTCCAAAATAAAACAGAGACTTGCTATGCATTATGGGAATGGGGACATTGAGGGTAGATTCAAATAATTACTTCTTACAGTTATAACCAAATTAAAGGAACATGAATAAATAACATTTTCTCCTATGAATTGTCAGAAATAATTTCAGTTAAGTTGTTAATTAAACAGATTTTACTCCTCAAACGGAAATGAAGCACATCTGTCTGAGGAGTGATAGGTCACTGGATCGATGCTCTTCAGAAGTCTCATTTGGGATGTTTCTTGTTTCAGCCAGTGGTCCACAATTGGTTTATCAAAGGCCGTGGTATGTGCTGTCCTGTCTGTGGGACGGTGCATATAAAAGACCCCTTGCTGCTTATCGGAAAGAGTAGCCTGTGTGGTGGCAGCGGGTGTCCTCTAAATACATATGTCAGAATGATTGACGTCCAATAATCGATGATAAAATATAAATCAATGTGTTCTAGAGGCGTCGTTAAATAAAACAAACGTTACTTTGAAAATAGTGACAATAATTAAGTCCTTTCAATTTGGAAATAGCAGGAGAGCAGTCTATCACTCACCTGAAAAATACCAAATCAGGAGAGCTATTTTGCAGATTTTCACACTTAGCAGAATAAACGGAATTCAGGGTGAGCTGAAACACTCACCACTTTCTATTTTAAGGTGAGTCTCAGCAATCACTCACCTGTAATTAATATAAATAATAAAAAAGGAAAAGTTATAAAAAAAAGAAGAAAAAGTCTTACACAATTTTCAGTATCCAGATCTCTCTACAATAGCCTACATTAAATAAATAACTGACTAGCCAACATTATAAGTTTAATATTTCAAACAGATACAGATAAATAATATATTTTCTCTGAAATATTGGTACTATATACAATTTAAAATACAAAAAACAATAGTCTTGTTTACGCTACTTGGAACATTGATATTGATGAATAAAAACCAAAATATATAATTTAACTCATTAATGTCAATATTTTTCTAAATAAAAAAAAAGTCCTAGTTTTTTGTCTAGATTGCCATGTCCACTGATTCTGTATTGTTTAAATAGCAGTCTAAAAAAAAATTCTGTCTTCTAAGCGAGGTTGCTTTCAGCGCATGTTTGATTTTCTGCAGACGTCAGACAAATTCATATAAAAATGGGGGTAATTATTTATGATATACGGTTATTATTTTATAAATATATTTATCACAATTTAATATCTATGTCATATTTGCAAAGATTTATTTATTAAAGCAAAAACGATGAATAAGATTCGTATATTACCAGTAATGACCAAGATGCTCCAAATGTTAAAATGGGTAGTTACCCACTTTGTAATGATCTCGTCTGCCATGTTTTATTATCGATGTGAATTATTATCATGTGTAACACAGGGTTGAATGAGCAATAATTTAAATTATTACTTAAGAAAGTAATGAAAAAAACTGGAACATAGGATTTTTTTTGCTATTTTCAAGGCTGTAGTCCTTTTTCGCCTAAGTTTCCAGAAACTGAAATAATCGACAAAAATCCATGTTCCAAGTAATGTAAAAAGACTATAATGATTAAAATCCTGAATTTATTTGACCTCCTCAAATGTTTCTTCCCCTGTTAGTGTGTAATTTTTATACTTATAATTCATTACATTTGTTGCTCTGTCATGTTCTACATGATTATAAAGATACACGACACTTTTGGGAATTGGGTCACATTTTACTATGGCTGCCAGTTCATCATTATACCCCCATTGCTTCTCCTTCATATGGTGAGCATATCTCCATGGCAACCCCTCATCCAGCCTCTTTCTGAAATCAGCCTCTGTATCGCTATCCATCTCTTCTTTTGAAGGTAATTCCACCGATCCATCGAGCACCGCTAATGCTAGCAGAACCTGCATGTGAAAGAGGGGAAAGGGGCAGATGACTTTACAGATTCCTATAAAGGACAGAGAAGTGAATTTTGTGTGTATCATATGTTTGTACAATGGTGTCACTCTCTCGTCCTCTATGCTTAGTTTGCATTCATCAGATAGAAAAGGGAACACGTATCTGTAGCCTGTACAGAGAATGAGGCTGTCAATTTCTTTTTCTTCACCCCCATGAAACACTACCGATTGTTCTTTGAGGTACTCGATTCCTGGCTTTGATTCGACTCTGTCTGGAAATTTGGACTGAAGTGTGCCTCTGTCGTGACTTAAATATATCTAAATAAGAATTAAAAAATAAACATTTAAAAAACAAGAAATTTGGACTGAAGTGTGCCTATTTGTACAGGCGTTGTATAAACAATGCGAATCATGTGGCTCCCGTAGGGTACGTATGATAAGCAGTACGGATAACCTTCTTCTTTGTATGGCCGACATGTAAACAAGCATGGGATTGCTTGCTGCTTGTACGGCTGGCCATTCAAACAGGAACTGAAAAGTAGCCATTGTTTACAAGGCTGACCCCTCCGCCAATCTCGTTTTAGAGAATTATACTTTTAGCCCTAACCTCAAACACGCACATCCTTTTGCTATTTTTAAGTGTGGTGATGCAGCTATCTGCTTTTATAAATTTGACTAACATGGCTTCTTCATATTGTTTTTAAAAAGTTTGAAACTTATCAAAATCACTGAATGTCTGACCCATTCAAGGGCGTAATTCGCTTCCTGGAAGTTGGGGGTGGGAGGGACGGAACATCCCGTCTCCAAAAGGTGGTGATGTGGGACGAAGCATCCCCAGTCCAAAAAGTGGGGGGATGTGTCCCCCGATTCCCCCCCCCCCAGGATTGACGCAATTATAGACCACCTGTGTACTTCAGTATATTTGTGCTAAGACAACATGGTTAAGTGTTACATTGATACAATAAAGAGAAATACTGGAAAAAATTAGTATTGAGGTATTTTAATTTCAATTTTTTCGGAACTAAAAGTGGGGGAGGGGATTATTATATACGCATTCCCCAGGATTTACGCTCATGGACCCAATGACTGGCCAACATCAAGCGGACTAGTCGCCATCTTAGGTCTCGACGCTCAGCGTTCGGTGGATTGGTATCATCTAAAAGTGGGGAAAAAAACAACGGCAACCTGCTCGGCCGTGTAAATAAGACACTGCATTCGACACTGTTTATACGGCGACCATATGAATATACACTTCGTAAATATATCTAAATAAGAATTAAAATATAAACATTTAAGAAACAAGAAATTTGGACTGAAGTGTGCTTCTGAAGTGACTTAAATATATCTAAATAAAAATTAAAACATAAATATTTAAGAAACTAAAGTTACTTCCCTTGTTAACATTATTTTGATGTTGTTTAAAATATTTTTAATTATTTATTGACAAGTATAGAAAATAGAACTTGAATCATAAACAATAAACCAATTTGATAGAATTCAAATAAATACAACATGTGGCAGAAATACTAGAAAGTTATTAAAAATTTAAAACAAATACAAATTGGTATGTTTACTAAATAACATGAAATAATAGTTATAAATAATTTATAAATTATCTAAAAAAGAAATTGGAGTTATGGCTTCATATTAATATTGATATAGACCACAAATGTCTTTTGATATTTTTCATATTTCAAAAAATATATAAAATCCGTCAGGTATTTATTTCTGTCACACCCAATACAATGACGTGTGTATGAATGGGTCGTTTCCGTTACAAATAATTTCAATCCGTTTTTAAATAAAAACGAATGTGTCACTAACATGAGATAATTTAAATATACATTTGAGAAACATAAAAAAATAACACAGATTTACTGCTTTGTAACTTTAGTCATCTCTCTGTGTTTAGTCCATTGGTAGGAAATTAGCTTCTTAGGCTGAAGACAGTGGTTCAAACCATTGGAGGCTGGCCCACATTTGACTACATGTCAAAATTACCAAACGTTTGACATCCAATAGCCAATGATTAACTAATGAATGTGCTCTAGAGATGTCATTAAAAAAAAAAAACTTTTTTTTTAAAATTCTGCATTGAGCTTTTCACCGTAGGTCTATATTTCATAAACTAGAAGTTGAATTCTTAACTGCAAACACAGTTTTATTACTAGACTACACATTAATATTTATCAAGTTATTTTTTATTTTTTTTAAACTACTAACAAAACAAGAGGAAATGGAAGGTCAGTAAATTTTGCTATGAGATTAAAATTGTATTACTGTACCTGACTGGCAACATCGCTTAAAAGGATAGCTATATCTTTCCCTGATGATGCAGCTCCAAGACAGACAACTCTTTCATTTTTGAATGGAGATGGTTCTCGGTAATTGTGGCTGTGAATTATCTTCCCTTTAAAAACATCCATTCCTTTTATTTGTGGTATTAATGGCTCAGAGTAGTGGCTGGAAAAAATAATAAAAATAAATATTTATCATTATAACAAAGTCAACAAACTATAGGCCATTTAAAAAAGTTCATGATTTTAAAACAAAGATATCTTTTAATAAAAAAAAGCAATACAAAAAGTAGCTTTAAAAAAAAGAATATCCATTTTACAACAATGGGTTTAAAAGGTTTGTAAAACTAGCACAATGGGTTCTAAAGGATCCCCCTCCCCCCAAAAAAATATAAAAGTATTCCATCCATTTGTGTTTCTTTTTCTTATTTGTTTGTTTTTAGAGGGGTGGGGGTCAGACAAGAAAAATACAAACCCACACAGACAGATGGGCAGATGGACATACAGACAGACAGACATACAGACAGATGCTGAAAGGCAGTCAGGCACAAATTTGACAGACAGGCTGACTGACTTACTGAGACAGACACACAGACAGACAGACAGACAGACACTGACGGTCAGGCAGGCAGACAGATTTTCCTGATTAAACTATATTTCCTGACAATACTGACCCATTGCACACAATAACTCCATCAAATAACTCTGTGGTAATCTGTGACATGTCACGGACGTCATTATAAGTCACCTCCCATTTGTCCTTGACATTCTCCTGCTGAATAGGCTTCACCCTCTGCACATACTGGTAAAACTGTAAATAATAAAATCATTTAATAAAACTTTGATCGTTGATTGAGAAGCAAAGTAAATTTAATGCTTTGAGAAGCTTCAGGATCAAGAAGACACACCAGGGAAATTAAAGCAAATGCTAAGATACTTTCATCAAATTCATTAACTGATTTTGTTTAAACAAAATTAATTGTATTTCGAATACAGCCATTTTGAAACAACAAAACCATGTGATTATGATACAGAGTTATCTCCCTGTAACCTGTAAACCAAATAATAACAAAAAGCTTTATTTACATTGAATACAACCAGTGGTGGATCTAGTAAATCCATTTAGGAGGGCCCCATAAGAATTCTTGGATTCTTTAAAGTTTAAAAAAATAATAATAATAATAATTATAATAAAAAAATTTTAAAGTTATTTAAATCGCAAACCAAGATCCATCATTGACAACTCTGGAGAAGAATTAAAACCTTAATTTTCTTCATCACATCAAAGTGATTGGCATAATCTTCTAGATAATGTAACACATCTTGGCTTTCCATAAAAGATGGCAGGTTCTTGTTGAAAGGAAAATCAGGAAATGCCATCGATTCTTTTGGCAGATTCGTTCTGTATTAACAAAATAAAAAAATAAAATAATTTTAACGACAGTCCAGCACATTATTTAAGCTATTATGTGTAGTATTACAGGTCTCAAAGATAACATTCTCAGCTAGGGGCACTATGCGATTAAGTAAAAATATTTAAGCATTCTTTGACTAATGCAGGGGTGTAAATCAGGGGGTGGGGGACCATGGTGGACACGTACCTTCACTTTCTGTACAGGGGGATACCTATATAATTATCCCTCCCACCACCACTTTTTGCTTAGAAAAATTGAAATTAAAATGCCTAAATAATAATCTTTATTAGTATTTCTCTTTATTGTATCAATGTAACACTTAACCATGTTGTCTTAGCATAAATAAAGGAGCGGGATGTAGCTCAAATGGTAATGTGTCCACCTGTGAACCGATCGGTTATCAGATCGATCCTTCTAAGTGGATCCTTTGCAGTTTGGGCTATTTTCCGTTCCAACCAGTGGCCCACAATTGGTTCATTGAAGACTGTGATGTGCTGTCCTGTCTGTTGAATGGTGCATATAAAAGACGACTTGCTGCTTATTGGAAAGAGTAACCAATGTGGCAGTGGTGGGTTTCCTCTAAATAAATGTCAGAATGACCATATGATTGATGTCCAATAGCCGATGGATGATAAGATAAAACTCAATGTGCTCTAGAAGTGTCGTTAAATAAAACAAACTTTACTTTTTCTTATCACAAATATATACCGAAGTACACAGGAGGCTTATAAATGCATCAATCCTAGGGGGACGGAGGGAAACATCACCCCCCCACATTTTAGACACAGAGGGATGCTCCATCCCCTCCACTTCCAGGAAGCGATTTTTACCCTTGCACATGATAAACCCAGCTGACTCACTTCAAACCCTGGTACATGCTGGAGAAGATGGGCATGCCGTACTCGTCTGTTCCAGTGTTGTCCGTGTACACCCACGTTCCGCCCACGCAGTTGCTCTGTTCGTAACACACTGGGTCAAACCTCTCTGGTTTAGCACACAGGTGACGTAAAGCACATAATCCACCAGCCCCCGCTCCAATCACAGCAACACGAATCATGCCCGACTCTGTCATGTCATTCTGAAAAATAAACAAAATCAAGATGGTAACAAATTTTAAAACATTTTTCGTAATTTTCAGTGGTTTGTTTTGAAAAGACATCATGCAAAATGAAGTCATCTAAAAAAAAAAATTCCTACTATACTCATCAAAATATTAGGGTAGGGAAGGGTTGTGGTGCATCATGCATATTTTAATTCTATTAAAGAATTGGTTGATCATTCTATAAAATGCCCCGCCCCTCCAATCATCTATATGCAAGTAGTCTCAAAGTGGATGTAGCAATTTTGGAACAGGTGTCAGTGATATCTGTAAGATTTCTAATATTGGAGTCCAAAGTTAGTTACCATAAAATTATAAAGGGAAAATTTTTTTTAATTGGTGGCCAAAGGAGGGTCTTTAAATGCCTAAACATATCCTTGCATCTGTTGCTTATCAGACCGGTCTTAAGTAGTAACCCATAGGTGTACGAGACGGGGGCGGGGGAAGGGCAATTGCATCCCCAAAGCTGGAGCAAGTTTCTTATTCAGGCAAAACTTAAGTTGGCGTTCTGTCAAAATGAATATATTTCTTTTCTAATATAAGACATCGTGCGAGTAAGCTAAATTAGTAAAGTTTCTTGTCTGGTTTTGTTTTGTTCTTTAACATCATTGCAGTAAAAATGGGACCATTTTCTTTTAAAACCCTCAAATTTGGGTAAAAATTTACCTTCCACCCACCCCCTCCACACACACACACAAGAATGGGAACCAATACACCTATATAGTTATATATTTATACTCTGAATATCCAATTCAGTATCATATGACCACCTGTATTTACTAATCACTTTTAAACTATTAAAAATACATGAAGGCCTATCAGTAAAAACATAATTTAATTTTTCTGGCCTTACTTTACATTAGTAGAGTACTAATCCTAAAAATAATACAACCACAAATGATAAAAAATAAATTAAAAAGATAAATAATTTTTTTTAAATACAGTATATATTAAAAAGATTTTCAAAATTAAAGATTATCGTTGAAGAGTTTTTTCTAATAAATACGGTACAGTACACACTAGCCTATTTTATCATATAATACGGTACGTTCTCTTTTCTTCATATCGGTCAGTACGAACAATTTAATAGTGATATATGACAATTTAGTTTTGTAACAGGTTTAAAATAGGTTTATACATTCATTTAACTGACAAAAAAACACAAATAATCGGGGTTAAATGCCTATGGCCTGAAACAAATACCCGAAACATACTTAGCTATACGTTACCACATGTATTGTATCCTTTTAATTTGTCCCACGATCTAAGCGTTCTTTGTCAAGTCGACCCAGTAGTGGCAGTACAGGTTAAATGTTAGATGGTCAAATGTTTTAAAAAAACATAAAAATAGTTTTTATAAATAATGTTTCTAAAAATATTATTTCATGATAAAAGCATCGTCAGGATTAATTACTTAGAAATAATTAGAGTTATGCATCAAGGGCAGATACAGAAAGTTCGAAGGGGTAAAATTATATTAAGTTTCATACGACCAAATCATAAAGTAAAGTTGTTGCCTGCAGGCAGTTTAATTCACTTAACCACTTCCATCCGCCCCCCTCCCCTCATTTCCTGGGAACCGTATTTGAACATTATAATCAAGGGCTGGATTTATAAGGGGGCAATTGCCCATGACCCCTCTACCAGTGGGGCACCCGAGAATTAGGATTTCTTTATTTATAAAAAAATATATAATAATTGTATAATAAGTTCGATTCATTCATTTTAGTTCATTTTTTTATTTGTCCTGTAATTTAATTTCTATGTTGAGGGGCCCCCGATCCTGAAGTGCTCCCCCCCCCCCACCACCAAAGGTCAAAATCCGGTCCTGTCCATATCAGTATAATTATAGATAATATTTATGCACCCATAATTCATTTTTCAAATATTTTGTATAAATAGTAGTTAATGAATATTTTAAATATATAATTAATTGTTATGTTTATGTAATAATGATATATTTTTATTAAAAACATGTGATCCTAGCGGATCCAGGGGGGATCAAGGGGATCAGGATCTCCCTTTTCATTTTTTTTAATTTTTTTTTTTGAATGACGTGACAATTTACAATTTTTTCATCTATTTCTATTCACTCATCACTTTTGGACCACCCACCCCTTTCAGAAATCCACATTTGGACCCCCCTTTTAAAAATCCTGCACCTGCATTATACAATGCCTAGTCACAACATATCACGCGATATCATACAGTTTTCAATCACAGGTACTTGACGAGGACAACTCTCAGTTTTCTTTTTCTTTTATTAGTACAATATATGATGAATAACAGTATACATATACAGGGGCATTGGAACGAAATTTCCCCTACGTGTACTGTTCCTCACCGCGGTGTAGGGGTGATAACATTCTCATGGGTTTTCCATGAGAATGGCTAATACAGTACAATCCTCATTTCTCCTTAACCGGGGTATGAGCACCTTGTTTGCCGTGGGGTGCAGCCCGTGATGCTGGACGACTGGGAGTCCTGGTGGTTGAGTTGGGCATAGGAGTTGTCCATATGGATGCCCCATTTGGGACATCTGTCTGGATGCTCAGTCTAAGGTTACAGACGTGTTCAACAACACACCACTTTGGCCTTTAGTTCAGCTAGACGGGAGGTCAGGAAGGCCCGACCTGATCAATCGGCTGGTCATGTCAAGCTCGAGAGCAAACCTTTATTTTGTTTTAATTTGTCATGAACAAAATGTTTCGTAATACCTGTATGTATATGTGTTGCTCTTGGGGCGGTGGCTAGGGTCAATCGGGTAATTTGTTGTTTAATTGCCCGAGTATATCAATCATGTATCCCTGGCATGAGTGTCTGGTGGATATCCGCAGCATCATGTCCCCTTGTTGGACTCGGTGGTGGGTGGGGAGCATGGTTGATGAAATATTAGTCTCATTATAATGGCTAATCAAAACAAAACCCAAACCTCTGATGGGGCCCTGAAAAGGGTCCGAACCGAAGTTGCGGATTCTTCATCATCTGATGAAGAATCCATGAATTTAAATAATGTAAAGAAATCAAGGGTGATTTCTGGTCAACCCTGGCCAAGGTTTCTCGTTATTGGATCATCCAATGACGAGGCCTTGAAAAAACTGTCACCTTTTGCAGTTCAAAAAGGGCTCGTTGGTTTAGCTGGCGAGCCAAAACATGTCAAAAAGTTGAGAAATGGGTCATTGTTGGTTGAGTGTATGACTGAGGCACATTCTAAATGTTTGCTGAAGTCAACTATTCTCTGCAATGTACCCATCATTGT
>JAULBS010087674.1:0-17953 GCA_032355785.1 Symmetromphalus regularis | reverse complement strand
CAGCAAGGGGTCTTTTATATGCACTGTCCCATAGACAGGACAGCACATACCACGGCCTTTGATAAACCAGTTGTGGATCACTGAATGGAATTGAAAATAACCCAATCTGCAAATGGATCCACTGAGAAGGATCGATCCGACAACCGACAGCTTCACAGGCGTATACTCTACCATTAGAGTGCTTTTTTAAAGAAATATACTGCCCTTACAACATATGCCTACGTTTCATCAGTGATATACCAAATTTGTGTTTGTTCACTGTTGTCTTAGTTGTTAGTTTGTTTGGTTTCAATATAATTATTATTATTTAACCATATTTTGACTAGTAGCCATAAAATGTTACTCGTCCCCACGAAAAATCACTAGTCCCACCATTTTAACTTTATGATTTGAAAAATATCTACTGGCCTGAAAGACTAGCGTCAGTAAGGATTTACTCGCCCCCAGCAATTTTTACTCGCCTAAGGTGAGCATTAGTTTCTATCTCTGCACAGCATGACCCCTAATAGCTGATGTTTACTTTCATGCTGGGGGTGGGGGGATGGGGGGGTGGTAATTAAATAAATAAATTTATAAATAAGCTATGTTTGTGGGCAATATAGCTGTACGTAAGATCAACCCTTTAAGAGGATTTGAAGAGAAAAAATGGATATCTAACCATCAACAGATGCAACTGTTCTTCCAGTGCTTTCAAAACATCTGAATAGTGGGTTCGATCTGGTACCTAGATTAAAAATCCTATGCCTTAACTGAGATTTGATCTCAGTACCGATCAGCTTTCGAGGCCAATGCCATTACATTCCTGAAGCAAGTGTTGCTAAATGGTTTTGAAAACAGGTTAAGTCACAATCTTGATTGCATGTACTTACCAACATCAGGCAAAACAAGACAAGTATCACCACACAGACAAGTGCTCAACTGAGAAATTTTTTAATTAAAGTGCCATAGCGACTCCCAGATCTTTATATCTGGTGAGTCCCATGCCAAACTTGCAAGAAATTTGTGGTGCCACACAAGAAAGAGATAGTTGACAAGACTGTCAAAGAAGAGAAATCCTATGGGATTTTATTAAGCACCTGTCCACTGGATTCACGGCTACGGACTATAGAATCAGTTATGGCCATCAGTCTAGAGAGTGCCACACCAAACTTGCAAGAGGTATGTGGTGCCACACAAGAAAGAGATGGTTGTAAACACTGTCAAAGAAGAGAAATCCTATTGGATTTTATTAAGTACCTGTTTTCTGAGTTTACGGCTGAGGACTATAGAATCAGTTATAGCCATCAGAAATCTAGAATGCCAGACTAAACCTACAAGAGCTATGTGGTGCCACATAAGAAAGAGATGGTTGTAAACACTGTTAAAGTGGAGAAATCCTATGGGATTTTATTAAGTACCTGTTTTCTGAGTTCATGGCTGAGGACTATAGAATCAGTTATAGCCATCAGAAACCTCCATATGTTGAAGCAACCATAGCTAATTCTATTTGCACTAATGTTTAGAGTTGTAATTCATAATTTAATCTGTTGTGATGATTGACACTAGAACACACCGTATCAAATGTCAAGAGACCTTTTAAAGATTCCTGTTTCAACTATGTCACTTGTCAACCGTTTGGGCTACAGTCAATAACACAATTGCCATCCACACCAACCATGTTAACCCTACTGTCCATCCAAACACTCATTCCTTAGACACATCTCACACTGATTCTCACATTCCTTAAGACACATTTCACACCGATTCTCACATTCCTAAAACACATTTCACTCTACCGATTCCCACATTCTCTAGACACATTTCAAGTGATTCTCACATTCCTTAAGACACATTTCACACTACTGATTCTCACATTCCTTAGACATATTTCACACTACCGATTCTCATATTCCTTAGACACATTTCACATTACTGATTCTCATATTCCTTAGAAACATTTCACATTACTGATTCTCATATTCCTTAGACACATTTCACATTACTGATTCTCATATTCCTTAGAAACATTTCACACTACTGATTCTCACATTCCCTTCTTGTTATGCTTATATGATTATAAAGTGCAAACTGAGCGTTTCGTATACTCATGTGCCAAAAATGTAACAATATCAAATATTACAAAACATAAGCATACTACAAACTGTGTTCAAGTTGATCCAAATATAAACGGCATACGGAAAACATCTTCAACAGTTAAATGCATCGATTAAATCGGCATTCGTAAAATATCGTTAACTGTTAAATGCATGTAAGAAATATTCATAGAATTAAGCTTTAAATATATAAATTAAACTTAAAATACATTTGTTTTGTTCAATTTTACAAAATTCACATCATCATTTTGACCAAGGAAATGAAATCCCCCACCCATTTAAAAAGAAATTTCCTTGTAAAGCGAGATGCATCATTTGAGTTAAGAGGAAAGATGTGGCAAAGTGCATGCGGTTGTGTGCACAAAAAGTGACAGTATCAAACGATGTGAGCTATTGTGAAGACACTTACATGGTTCTGTTTGTCCTGTATTGTTTGGCCGTGGTCCTGAAATCCAAAGAGTTAGCATAGACTTGATCAGATTAGTAACAAGCGTGGTCATAACAGTCATACAGTGGATCAACTAGAACAGTGGGTAAAACAAATTGTAAATGAAGAAACAAATTTAAAAAAAAATAAAAATAAACCAAAAAATAAAAACTAACGTCTTGGGTTGTTTAATAATAACAAATCCACAAATAGAACAGTTAAGCCGAGATACCATATACCGAACCACACAGGGCTTGAAATTCTCAAAACCTGTAAACCATTTACTGCAGGGCATTGGATTTCAAATTTCACGGGAAACACTTTTTTGGTTCCGTGCTTTTGGATCATTGAGAACCCATCGGAAACTGTTTTTCGGTAATCCAAAATAATGTAGCAGTAATACGAAAATTGTGGGAAACGAAATTTCGGGTCCATAATTTTGACCACACGATACCGACATGCCACCCGTAATGATCATTACCATGAAATCCTATGGCATGTTACTGTTGTGTTCCTCAAAGCAAAAATAAGACTTAAGATAGACTAGACAATAAATTATTATATTACTACTCAAGCCTGGAAAGATTTTTGCTGTCCTGGTCAAAATGTCTGGTAACAATCAATTTATGTTAGACATTAAAGAAAATATTCCTGTCAAACAATTTATAGAGCATAATTAAAAACTTGGATATAACTAAATATTACTTTTATTATTTATTTCATGCAAGCTGCATCAAAACAATTTTGCACAGAAATTATATTTTCATGTCAAAGTTCAAACTCAAGTGTCACAAGGTTCCTGAACATTTTTCTTAACAAAAAATATAAGATTTTTCAAAGACTTTCAAGGTTGGTTTTTGCAATTTTCAAAGATATTTTTTCCCCCTCAAATCAGCTAGACATCCACAAGTTTTTAGATGAAAATTGCTGAGAAGTACAAAATTTGTCATGAATGATAGTTACAGTTAATTAACGACATCATGTCTGTCGAGATACCTCGACAACAACAGTCAGAAGATTAAAGGAGGCAGAGAATTGGGGTCCTTTTTTTTTCTTTTTTCTTTAGAATAGATAAGACAGAAATTAAAGATTTGTATTGACTTTTATTGATAAACCTGCAATTCAAAGACATTCAAGATCTTGAATTTTTTTTTTTAAATAAAAGCTTTCAAAGGTTTTCAAGATGCACAAGAACCCTATGTCAGACAAAAAGATTGAAAAAATTAACTTTATGACTGTCAAATCTTCCAAAATGACAAATTTATACTGGACACGACTGGCCACTAATTCCAGACTTGCAACATCTACTGTAAGTTTTACGTCTGCTTTGAGTTACAATACCCTAAAAAAAAAAAGGCCACCAATATCAATATCATGCCCCTCTAACAAAGAATTTCAAGCCCTGCAACAATCCATAATTCATATGCATATCTGTACATGTAAAAATTACTTTCTATATACGGGTGAATGTATATGCGTGTCCATATATGCAACCCCTGAAAATGTCCGCGCCAATCGGCAATGCTGTGGAGATTCACTGCAGCATTTTTTTTGCTGAAGACTAATTTGTTTTGTTTTCGTGGTGTATTTTTTTCTCATTAATAAAAATAAAGTATACTTTACGTTAAAATTGCCATGGAAAATGCCGTGGACGCTATTTCTCCACAGCATTTATTTTGCCGTGGACATTTTCTTAATTTCATGGGTTGTATAATGTGCGTCTGCTTATTTGTACACATATCCAATGCACTACCGACTACACACAAGGATGCATACTGATTACGGTATTATGGTATCTCAGCTTTGAATGCATGAACTACGTACAGACGACGGCAACATGAAAACGACTGGTGTTCTGAAATAAGGCTACGTACCTTTAACTGCCACCAGCCTTACGTCATTATCTATGTTGACTGTTAGTTTTAAAAAACAAACACAGGAAATCAATTTTAGATGGCTGCATCAACTCAAAACACGTAATTTTGTTTTTAAAAAAGAAGAAACGTTTATACCCCTTCCTACTGTTCTACAACATACACTGTACGTTTATGTGATGTGTCTAAACAATGTCATATCTTATCTGGCAGGATACTGTGTGTCAATTGGAATAACTAGTTTTTTCTTGAATATTTTGATGAAAAAACACGTCAACTTATAATGCCAAAACATATATGTACATATGAAGAGTGTTTATCGTGAAACGTGATATCTCCATTTTTGACATTTTCAGAAAAATGGCATTTGTTTCATTTTTGTGTGCAGAAATGTGACATTTGTGCATATTGGAACAAAATAATATTTTCTACTACGCTCATACATGGCAGATGTCGCATTCTGCAAACAATTACAATGTGAACTTGGAGAAGCGATGTAATCATTTCCGTTGTGAGTTTTCAGTTTTTTTCGAATTTGACACTTATCGTGTTTTGTGATGAAACTTCATATACATGTATAGTATAGTCACACAATTTTTAAATTTTCTTTTAAATATACTGAATGATATTTTGAAGAAAGTGTTTTTTTTAAAACATATAATGTAACATACTTTTTTCACAGTTACGTAACTCTGAATCTTGATCTAAAATATCATGACTAATCACATAATTATAATTAATGACAAATATTATAAAGATGTCTGGTAACATTAGAATTTTATTATCCATACTCTTTCTTTCCTGTGAGATTTGAGTTGCTGATGAGTCGCAAATGCTGAATGAGTCGCAAATGCTGAATACATAAACACCTTTCATGGGGCTTATTTAACGACAAAAGTGAATTTAGGGGGCTTAAACAGGGGTAGAAAAAAAGAAATTATTTTCACTCACCTGGGGGACTAGTAGCTATAAAAAGTTACTCGACCCCATGAAAAAATCATTATCCCACCCCCTCCCTCCATTTTAATATTTGGTTGATCTATAACTTGAACTACAGATATAACGTATTGTTCACGTTGAGAAGACAAATCGTATTGGTGGTACTAAGCTTTTATTTTATTTATCTTAAGGAACTTAAAAGGTGGTGTATAATACAGTTTTAATTGTATCACAGTAATAAATCAGCCTGTTCGACACTATAAATAGCCAGACTAAAGTGCAAAATGACTGGATAAACGTCTGCTAGCACGTACTGCGAGTTCATTTTCGTCAAATAAATACGTTTAAATGGTATGATCAGCAAATTAGAACCATTTTGTACCTGTATGTTGTAGAAAGTAGATAGTGGTGGGGTAAAAAACACGGAGAGGTCTCACTCCTCTCAAACATTTTCTTTCAAACAATATAGAAAATACAACACATAATTCAACATTTAAACCTTTCTGAGAACATGCATCAGAAGGAAAGGAATACTTGAGCAACCAAGCATAGTGAAAACACATCGCTGCAAGTTATTTAAAAATAGACTACTCAATCTTTGATAGGGATTGTAAAAAACAAATAAAAATTTAAAAAAAACGTAAAGGAAATAGTCGTTCACAGTTCTTGACAACGTTCTATTTGTACAAATTTTCGAATATCCCTTCTGACCCCACAAATTTGTACATGTACACTTTAAATGTGTATTTTGAGTAAGATTTCAGTTAAAATTAATTTATATTTATGCAGACCATAATCGAGACATGGGAATTGGAAAATGTGGATTGAGAGTATTAAGCCTAAAATCAAAATCCATGAGATACCTAGGCAACGATAGAAGGCAGGGGCAATGCCCCAATAGGGGGTCCAGGAGGGATGGTCGACAGCCCAAAAATGAATTTGGGTATTTTGGAGGCAGATTTGTTGCCTCACTGCACAGAAATTGAGAAAAACAGTTTCCATTTGTACTTACATTGACACATTTAAACAAATATATTTTTACTTAAAGCTTTGGGTCATATGGGTAATATACCATGAGGCATACCACGAACTTTACTAGCGTATAAATACGCTGATGGGTGTACAATTCCCATACCTGATAATCCCTGTGTCTGTACAAACAGAAAAATGTTGACAACTGCAAACGACCTTGAAAGCAAATGCATTTACCGTATACAATGGATGGCATATCTAACTGCAGTCATGCATCATTGTGGTGGAACAGAAAACAGGAAACATCCTAACTGCAGGTCACATGACTAAAGTTACAAATTTAAAATACGCACAAACGTTTTATCCCAATGTATTTTTGGTATCCCTACCAAAAAGTTGAATAGTGTATTTTTTTTTTAAATACGCCATTCCATTAAGTACCACATCTTTGCACCCACGAAGCATGTTAGTACATTTAACCAAGTGGAGCTAATGCTGTATACCCTACGCCAACCTACATTAAATAATATTAAAGTATAGGCGTTTACATTTATTAAAAAAAAATAAAACACTCTATCTTTGATATAATACCCACTAAAAGACCTATCACTGGAAAGTCGTAATGAAAACAGTGCAAAATCAGTGAAGTTTGTTTTATTTAATGATGCCTCAAGAGCACATTGATTTTTATCTTATCGTCAGCTATTGGACGTCAATCATATGGTCATCCTGACATATTTATTTATAGGAAACCTGCTGTCACCACATAGGCTACTCTTTCCGATAAGTAAAGTTTGTTTTATTTAATGACAAGTCTAGAGCACATCGATTTTTATCTTATCGTCAGCTATTGGACGTCAATCATATGGTCATTCTGACATATTTATTTATAGGAAACCTGCTGTCACCACATAGGCTACTCTTTCTGATAAGTAAAGTTTGTTTTATTTTAATGACAAGTCTAGAGCACATCGATATTTATCTTATCATCAGCTATTGGATGTCATTCATATGGTCATTCTGACTTTTATATGAACCATCCCACAGACAGGACAGCACATACCACTGCCTTAACAAACATAACCAGTTGTGGACCAGTGGTCGGAACAGAAAATAGCCCAAACTGCAATGGGTCCACTGAGAAGGATCCATCTGATGACAAACTGATTCACAGGCGGACACGGTACCGTTTGAGCTACATCCCGTTCCCCGTGCAGAGTATCAGGCATGGATGCAGGATTTCTGAAAGGGGGGGTCCAAATGTGGATTTCTGAAAGGGGGGGGTCCAAATGTGGATTTCTGAAAAGGGTGGGTGGGTGATCCAAAAGTGATGAGTGAATAGAAAAGGAGAAAAAATGGTTAATTTTCACGTCCTTCCACTCGGTAAAAGGTAAAAAAAAAAATCATGAAAAAGGGGGGTCCGGGCCTCCTGAACCTCCCCTCCCCTTGATCCACTACTGAGTAGCCACGTTATCTGGAAACAGTGGGTTTTATCTCTTCCACTAACTTCCGTCCTCGGCAATCAGTACAGGAACATGAGTTGTGTACCGAGGACAATGTGCTTGAAATTTTATTAGCTCAAGATAAGACAGCATGGGGTGATCCGTGACATGGCCTATAGAAGATTATTCTTTTTACCATCTAAAAAACTGATCTAACTGAAATCGAGTGATCAAAAAATCTTTCTCCCATTGTCACTGAAACTATTATCATTTAACTACCGTGACTGCCAGAAGAAAATGGTAATTATTATTAGAAGTTTTTCCTTTTTTTTTTTCGCTGCTGGATAGTCATGAAATATTTCTATTATTTGTATTCCCCCATTTAGGTGATTGACAAGTGACTGTCAGTTGAACAATAGATTCATTTACTTCTTATTTAGAGTCATTTAGGACTGAAATGTAGCTCAGTGGTACTGTCAGTTTAACACCCACTACATGTTTATTAACAAACATAACCTATGTGGTAGTAGCAGGTTTCCTATAAAGACCATGTCACATATACTGTCAGATACCCACTAGCCGTTTATTAACAAACATAACCTATGTGGTAGTAGTGGGTTTCCTATAAAGACCATGTCACAAATACTGTCCATCAGACACCAAAGAGCTAGGGATTAACCAATGTGCTGGGGTGTTATCAAAATTCAAATAAACATTTCTTGTTTCAAGGTTTCTAGACCTGGTACTACTGTACCATTCCATGAAAGGTCAAGAATCTATTGTGCTAATCAGAGCAAACTGTTATGAAGCATGTCTCTCATGGACACAATTTCTGACAAAAGCCAGTGCTTGCGCCCAAGAAAGAGAAGAGGTTGGGAAAGGTGACGGGTAGTATTCTAAGCTGAGTTGTGACAGGTTTTGTGTGAAATCACACATCCTGTTTTTTTTCACTGTACAGTTTTTCATTACCACTCTCCAGTGAAATAAGCCCTCAAATGTATCCCAACCATTTACATGTAAGAGGAACATTACATGATTACTTAAGAGCTATAAAAATAAAAAATAAACCATAAAGAAAACTACATCGCTTTGTTGGAAAATAGACTGAATATAATAACATGCAATTGTATCAAAATTGTTAAAAATCCTTGGCTTTAAAATAAAATCGTCACCCTGCTGATCCCTATTCTGTGCCCTTATCTACACATACGAGTTAGAGAATTATACAAATATGTACCGTACACATCCGCGAGTTGCAAACTTACCAGGCTGTGATTCCTCGTCGCCCTTTTTCTTTTTCTTCTTGGTTTTTTCCTGCTCCTCTTGACAAGAGTTGAGTAAAGCAAATATAATACCTGTTTGAGAGTTCACTCCCACAGCAGTTACTAACATCTTACCACTTCCTTCCATAACATGAGTACCTGAAAAACACAACAGCAGTTACTAACATCTTACCACTTCCTTCCATAACATGAGTACCTGAAAAACACAACAGCCGTTACTAACATCTTACCACTTCCTTCCATAACATGAGTACCTGAAAAACACAACAGCAGTTAAACACTGGCCTTCACAGAGGTTTACCTGGCTTTTATAAAAGAGGGGTCTCTGGGATTCATCTGTTTCTTTTCTGATGGTCCCAACCTAAAATCTAAGGGTCCACAAGAGTTGCAGAAAACAGATTTTGCCTTAAGAAAAAATATTCATTCTGTCTTAATTTTTATCTGTTTTATATTGAATTAATGAATTATTTTTTATGGCACTAAAATGTCCCAGTACACCCTCCACCCCACCTCCTATTGTTTATTCATGACCGAGTCGATTTATATAACCAGAACAGTTTTGATATTTTTATAGGAGCCCCATGTGAAACAGAATCTCTGATTTTGGGGGTCCAGATGACCTTTTATTGAGTTTTTTATGCAGGTTTTGCAACTGGGAAATCCCTGGTGTTCACAAACAATGTAATACAGGGATGAGAACGGCAATTGTGAAAAAAAAGTCTGAAAAAGTAAGCGTAAAGATGTGTTCACACACCACGTGAGTGAAAATCGAGATTCCCCACAAAAATAATTCAGCATAGATGGTGCTTTATTACTCTTTGGTGTTCACCAACAGATCTGAGTGATTATTCAAAGTTTGTTTTATTTAACGATGCCTCTAGAGCACATTGATTTTTATCTCATCATCGGCTAATGGGCATCAATCATATTGTCATTCTGACATATTTATTTAGAGGAAACCCACTGCTACCACATAGGCTACTCTTTCCAATAAGCAGCGAGGAGTCTTTTATATGCACTGTCCCACAGACAGGACACCACATACCACTGCCTTTGATGAACCAGTTGTGGACCACTGGTTGGAACAGAAAATGTCCTTGTCACAAGTCAACTGTAGTGAGTAATACGTAGAACTTTATTACATGTAGATTATGGGTTGCCGTTTCTTTTTTAGTTTCTGGCTCATGTTATTATTACAAGCAGTATAAAGGTTTACTGGATATCGAAAGGTACTTGCAATTTAACTTTTCTGTACATCTAAAAAGGGCCTTGTCGAAGTTTAGATGTAATAACTTTGGATCAGCTATAAACACTGGTAAATTTAACAATATAACCTGTGACCAAAGATATGCCCTTTTTGTAGAATTAATGATGAGCTATTTGTTGAAGTTAAACTACATGTATTTCTTAAGTGTAAAAAGTATATGGACTTAAGAAAAAAGTTCCTTTATTCTTTTATCAATAAACATTCACATGTACCACTTTAGATTATTTTTGTGAAGCTGATGTCATCTACAAATGAACTATTGCTGTACAATTTGTCATCTTTTTTATATCAGGTATCTTTAATAAGAAAGCAAAGTGATATTTTGTAAGTTGTCCACTAGCATGAGACACGAATATATCTGCTGTTCCTGGTGTATTTTGAGCCTGTGACCTTAATACTGAATAAACTTGTTCTTGTTCTAAAGTAAAGTTAGTTTTATTTAACGCCTCTAGAGCACACTGGTTTTTATCTTATCATCGGCTATTGGACGTCATACATATGGTCATTCTGACATATCTCTTTTAGAGGAAACCCGCTGCCGCCACATAGTCTACTCCTTCCAATAAGCAGCAAGGGATCTTTTATATGCACCTTCCCACAGACAGGACAGCACATACCATGGTCTTTGATAAACCAGTTGTGGACCACTGGCTGGAACGGAAAATAGCCCAAACTGCAAATGGGTCCACTGAGAAGGATCGATCCGACGACCGACCGGTTCACAGGCAGACGCGCTACCGTTTGAGCTAGATCTCGCTCCGGCCTGCGTCTAATACCCACTGAATAAACAATGTGCTGGCTGGTGTCGATAAACAAACAGTCCTTGCTTTCTCCAGAATATCTCAAACATATATGAATGCTATTTCATATAATTTCATGCATTATTTACAACAACAACAACAATTTGTAATTAGAATGCGACTGATTTACAGTCTACGGAATCACCTGACTATGACGTATATTTCGTATATTTATTACACTGATACAAATGAATCTGAGCATACTTTTAATATATAGCAGTAGCGGATCCAGAGAGAGGTCCAGGGGGTCAGGACCACACCCCCCCTTTTATCGAATTATTTTTTACCCTTTTCGGAGTGGAAGGACGTGAAAATTAACCACTTTCTCCTCATTTCTATTCACTCATCACTGTTGGAAATCCACATTTGGACCCCCTACCCCACCCCTTTCAGAAATCCTGCATCCGCGCCTGTTTAGTATTTGCCTTCTATTTGGTTTTAATATTCCTATGGCTAGTTAACTAATTAAATGTTTACAAGGCAGGATTTAGCCTGAGATATTGTAGGAAAACTGAAGTTGGATGAATTGGCAAGGTATAAAATAGGTCATCAACAAATGTTAATCTCATTACACTCGACAAAATTAATGCAGATGTGCTCGGAATACGATCGTAAACAAATCGAACCTGCTCCGCATCAGTGCCCGCCATCTTGTAATGGCACGGACCTTTAGTAAAAATTAATGGCCCCAGTGGTGCTGTAAATACAAGGAAATGATTGGTTGTTTAACGACACTCCACCTTCTTAATCAACGGCTATTAGTTGTCAGACATAATGTGTTTTGTGACTCATGGTCATTAGAGGAAACCCGCAACCGCCACATAAGCTACTTTTTCCAATTATCAGCAGTGGATCTTGTATATGGGCTAACGCACAGACAGGACAACACATACCTTGGCTTTTGATAAACCATTACCAGTCCCGTATTGTCCATAAGGCTGACTAAGCTGAAGCTTAGGGGCCTCGTGGGTACTTTGGGCCTGTCAATTGTTTTTAATGAGGCACTGTTACAGATAGGGACGCGAAGTACCTCAAAGCCTGGGAGCCCGGCCATCAGTTAATACGGCACTGACCATTACATTCTGTATATTCTAAATTTTCATACCAGTTATTTTTAGAAATTAATATTTGTTCGTTTTGTATTTTACATTTAATTACTAATATCTTATGTTATTCCTACCTCTTCTTATTTTAATAATGACATGCGTTTTGCCTTTGAATTAGATTATTGTTTTCAATTCTAAGATTTTCATAAAAAAAATTCCGTATTTATTTATTGAAATTGATGGCAACAATTTGCATAATTTGATTTTTATTGTATGGCTTCCGTCTAACTTTGAACAGTCTATTTGCATTTCACCACATTTGTATCGAGGCATACGATTTCCAAGTGCTGTTTTTCGTAAGGATTTCATATAATAGATTATAAACAATTCTAGAATCCTCCGTGTATTCGTCAAATTGTGATTTGAGACATGTATTTCTTTATTTTGATTTTTGATAGGTTAATTTGCTTCCGTGAAATCTTTGATTGTTACATTATTTTGTTCCAAATTTAATGTAAGTGAAATGATTTACTGAGCTTGATTTTAGATAATTTATTTTGTCTCATTTAAATTGTCATAGTTTTAATTAAATCAATGGAGACTTTGTTTTTATTTAGATAGAAAACGTTAACATGTTTGAATTTAAACGCATACTCTCACGAACCCATGACATAATTAATTTCCAAACAAAGAATTAATTTTAAATGTAAACATTTGATTTGTCCATAAAAACACTTTATTCAGCTATTTACCATAACCACCGCATCTCGCTTATTATCAATATTTTAAAAATAACAATGAATTATGCTCACGGACAAATAAATCATAAACCATACACTCGACATGAAATTCCCTATACTATGGTTCAGGTAAAACGTCTTGCTTTATATAAAAGCGAGATCTAGTATCACAAATGCATGTAAGTTTCATTCATTTAGAGCACCAAGCCCCTTGAATTCCGTGGAAATATGCCTTTAAGTCGCAATAATTATTGTACTTACATATATTTCATCCTTCCTGAACCTCTTCTGCACCACTTCTAACACAGTTTGTGGGGTGAGGTTTCCCAAGTCTGTCAAATCTCTCGGCACCATGTCCTTAACCTCCTCAAGCTCCACGTCCTCAGTATGTGTCCTTCTCTCCGGAAATAAGTCCTTGTTAAAGATGCCGCTACCATACATTGCAGCAGAACCAGATTGGTACATGGTTAATGTTATGGTAATTTTGAATAAAATATGCCAGTCAGTTATGTTCTTAGAAACAGCAGTGACGTGTAGATTGGCACTAGTATTACCTGTTTCCAATAGAAACAGTTAGAAACAGCAGTGACGTGTAGATTGGTACTAGTATTACCTGTTTCCAATAGAAACAGAAACAGCAGTGCCGTGTAGATTGGTACTAGTATTACCTGTTTCCAATGGAAACAGTTAGAAACAGCAGTGACGTGTAGATTGGTACTAGTATTACCTGTTTCCAACGGAAACAGTTAGAAACAGCAGTGACGTGTAGACTTGTATTAGAATTCAACGGACACAGTTATGAAGAATAGACTGAACAACTAAATCTTGATATACGTTTAGCGTAGTCTTTAGCACAGCTATTTTAGATTCATAATAGGTAACACACATTTTATTTCTGAGTTATGGCTGCTAAATGGAAACTGACGTTCCGGATGATTTGATTTCCACTTAAAATGGTTGTCCTGGAAAGTGCTATTAAGAAGGTTTATTTTTTTAAATACCGAAACAAATCCACACGAAGATTTATATATTAGCATATGTGTTACATCTGTCTTGGTGAGTCAGACAAATCGCTCATTGTTCTTCTAAGGACAGCTAAACATAACCTAGCATTGCTCCTGTTTGTTTTCACTGGAGGCTAATTCCAGAGAAAATATTTTTAAGAAAAAAGTTTGATTATATTAGTCTTTGTTAGAGCTGTTTTTATTGAAAACATATAACGCACAGTTTACTTCTAAGAAACATTAGTCAAATGAAAGCTAACGATACATGTGTATCTGATTGATTCGTGTCCAGTCACTTGGGTGTGTATTTACAGGTGAATTTTCTAAACACACAGAACCATTTTAGAAACGTGGTATGTATTCTAAAACTCGTCATAATCCACATCAAAATCCTGAGCAAATGAAGTTAAACAAGCTTGCTCTTCCAGAACTCCGTTTTTAACAAACATGTAGACACCAGCTACAATAAGAATACGATGATATTAGTCCAGAATATTGTGGGATCTTTCAGTGGTATATTCTGGAAGATTTATTCAACTTCTTCTGCACAATGTCTGTTCCAACCCAAAAGCAGACTGTAAATTAGGTATACAAATCTCGACAGTCGGAATTAGAACAATGTTGTGGTCTCGTCATGTATCTAATTACTTGAACATTTCGTAACAAAAACTCTGTATACGGATACTCAACAACAAAACGGTATTATTTCCAACGAAATTGTCTTGACTCTGAGAGTAAGTCGATAGTCCAATTCTTCACCAGGTAGCTAAATTTAGTGGTGTTATATGAACATACCCCTCTGTAGTTTGAAGTCAAATACGCCAGTCACACAACGTGATTCGTTACATTTTATCATCTCAAGCTTATCTAGATTCTACTGCTGACAAGCTACGACAATTGTATCGTGCTGCACAAAGCTTCAGAACTGGCAAGTCTTCGCATTTACAACCACTCGTCAATTAAAACAAAACAAAGTAATATTTCTTCCAAACTGTATCTTGGCACTAAGAAAGCCTAAAAGATATATAGTCAGTATCATCCTTCTCAATGTTTAGCTTTTTGCTGTGTCTTTGGATACATCTGCATTCTTAAAGTAGTTGTCTATCTTGTTCAGTTTTAAGCCAGTTCTAGCAGAAACAAAACTTCTGTAACGGATGTTCTAAACAGACTAAACGTCTCCCGTGTTAAGCCAGTTCTAGCAGCAAAAAGACTTCTGTAACAAATATTCTAAACAGACTCTAAACGTCTCCCGTGTTAAGTCAGTTCTAGCCGGAAAAATACTTCTGTAACAAATATTCTAAGTAGTCTCTAGACGTCTTCACACAGAAGCAATAAAACGCTGTCTCATTGCCCCCTACGCGAACAAAGGTCTACAAATGCATATCGCATTGTTCAGTCGAGTAACTAGGAAGTATTGGATAACAGTGCAAATTCCTCGCTGTGAATATTCATTGGGATATCGCGTCACAAACAAGTTAGCAATCTATCGCTTTACCAGTATGCAGGCCCGTACGCATGGGAGGGAGGGGGGCGACGGGTGCGCACGCACCCCCTAAATCTGTCAAGGTCCGTAAATGCAAATCTGGATTGACACTAATTTACTAGAATAACATTAAAAACGAAAATAAAACATTCAGGCCTTCACCAACGCACCCCCCCACCCCCTAAAGAAAATCCTGCGTACGGGCCGGTTATGCACTTAACAACATCTTCATATGCACTGTCAGTTAATCAAATATGCATTGTACTGCACCCGGCAGTGCAGTGGTTAAGCTATCGGACTGGAAGATTATAGGTACTGGAATCAAATAACATTCGATACATGGGATTTTAATCTCAGTATCAGCTCCAACCAAGACTGACATACTTTTAAACGTACCACTTTGAACTTTTTTAGTCGCGTGCTTGCGTTTGTGTGTGGCTGACTTTGTTGTTAAAACTGCGTGACATAACACAAAAGGTGGACCGTCTGAAAATCACAATAGAAACCGGTAGATTGTAAAATATTGAGAGGGAAAACAGAATATGTTTTTTGTGTAATACATATATTGGTGATGAGTTTCATTATATGTTCATTTGTACATCTTTATCTGCTGACAGAAAAAAAGTATATGTCACGTGACTTTAGAAATAGTGTCAGTGCAATCACATTTTATTATTTATTTTTCACAACTAAGAAATCTCTTCTGTGTAAAATATGTAAAATTTTGCAAATTATTATTGAGAGAGTCAGTCTTCCGGCTTAATGTTAAATATATAGTATGTCCAGTACCGCTACAGAAACTACTTTCTAAATGTTAAATATATAGTATGTCCAGTACCACTACAGAAACTACTTTCTAAATGTTAAATATATAGTATGTCCAGTATCACAACAGAAACTACTTTCTAAATGTTAAATATATAGTATGTCCAGTACCACTACAGAAACAACTTTCTAAATTTTAAATATATAGTATGTCCAGTACCACTACAGAAACTACTTTCTAAATTTATTGGTGGGGTGTTGTCAAACAAACAATAATATTCTCAAACCAGCTTTTATTATGACGAGACGTTTTGAGACTATATGTTACAACCTAATCATAGGGGACAATCCCTAATAATGGGCGACAATCGCTAATCATGGGCGACAATCCTTAATAATATGCGACAATCGCTAATCATGGGCGACAATCGCTAATCATCAGTGACAATCGCTAATCATGGACAACAATTCCTAAGCATGGCGACAATCGCTAATCATGGGAGACAGTCGCTAATCATGGGAGACAGTCGCTAACTTGGGAGACAATCGCTAATCATGGGGACAGTTGCTAATCATGGGAGATAGTCGCTAATCATGGGCGATAATCCCTAATCATGGGCGACAATCGCTTCTCGAAAATGGAGGACGGAGCATTCCCGCCCCTTCCCCCACCCATTTTTTAAAGAATTCCTTGGCTTTTGAAATGCCTCTTCCGGTTAAAACCCTCTAACTATAATAGACCCCCTCTGTACTTCGATATATTTGCACTAACACAACATGGCTAAGTGTTACATTGATGTCATAAAGAGATATACTAGAAACAATTATTATTTAGACATTTTATTTCAATTTTTCGAAGAAAAAAAGGGGGATTATACAGACATCCCCCCCCCCCACGAGCAAAAAGTGAAATATTCCACGGGATGTAGGTGGGGGTTGGGGTGTAATTTTCATTATCCTGTGTTCATGCATTGTACATTTTTGTCCGGCATGCATTGTTACCTTCCTGCAATGTATTGTGATCCCCCTACCTGCAATGCATTGTGACCCCCCCTACCTGCAATGCATTGTGATAATAATCTGTAGCTTTAATTGGTAATAATCTGTAGCGTTAATCGATGATAATCTGTAGCGTTAATCGATCATAATCTGTAGCTTTAATCGATGATAATCTGTAGCTTTAATTGATGATAATTTATAGTTTTAATTGATGATAATATGTAGCTTTAAATGATGGTAATTTGTAGCTTTAATTGATGATCATTTATAGCTTTAATTGATGATAATATGTAGTTTTAATTGATGATACTATGCTGCTTTAATTAGGCACAGCGGGGTAAGAGGGCAACTAATAAAACATCACAAACGTTTCTTGCTGAATACAACTATTTTCAGGCTTGTTGTCAAAATAAAGTGGTCTAAATCCGGAGAGTTTTCGAAGTGTGAGGGGGTTCGGTCTCCTACTTTTCAGTGGCTCTGCCCCCCCCCAAAAAAACTTTCAAATGTAATCTGCAGCCCCTGTTAATTGATGATAATTTAATGCTTTAATTGATGATAATATGTAGCTTTAATTGATGGTCATTTTTAGCTTTAATTGATGATAATGTATAGCTTTAACTGATGATACTTTGTAGCTTTAACTGATTATAATCTGTAGTTTTAACTGATGATAATTTGAAGCTTTACTTGATGATAATATGTAGCTTTAAATGATGGTAATTTGTAGCTTTAATTGATGATAATTTATAGCTTTAATTGATGATAATATGTAGTTTTAATTGATGATACTATGCTGCTTTAATTAGGCACAGCGGGGTA